>MU226078.1:41698-89611 GCA_018584345.1 Thuja plicata
TATATATATATATATATGCAGAGCTTTTGAGAAGTGAAGTGTGTAAGAAGCGTGATAAGTGTGACAAGTGTGTATGATGATGTGTGGTGAATGCGATGTAATGCATGGATGCATTGTGATGTTAGAATTAGATAGATAATGATGTGAGTTACAACTGGAACTACCTAAGCATAGAAGATGCTTGTTTGTTCATTCTTGAGAAAAGCATTGTAACAGAATAGTATTTTTGATTGTATGAGCAGTGAGCTCAGTATTCCTTTAATAAGGTTTTGTAGTCCTCTAACAAGGAAATGTGCTAATTTAATATTCATCTCCTAACAGGGACACAATACTTTTAGTGCATATTTATGGGTACCATCCCCACCAGGGTTTTCCCTGTGCTAGGGTTTCCTCTACAACAATTCATGGTGTTATGAGTTTTGTGTTGTGTGTTTATGTTCTTTTCATTTAAGTATTTATTTAGTTAAGTTGGAAATTAATTGGTTCATGTTTAAAGTGTTCTAATATTGATTCACGCCCCTCTTAGTATTACTTAATTCTAACAAGATATATATTAAGGAAATGACATAAAAGAGGAGGGGGCTCATCATTTCATGGTGAATGACTGATTCCCATGGTGGGAAACTGATATATTCATCTCCTTAGCTCCTGAAGTTACTTTTCCACGTCTAGTTATTTCTAGTGGTGAGAGAAAAGTTGTTAGAGCTCAGAGATCCTCATCAAATTATATGCAAAATCAGAAAATGCATATTCAAATTTCATAAATACATAAAAATTAGAAGGAAGTAAGCAGAAAAGAGAAAATCATAGCTTCATGTTTTTATCCAATGATTTTGTTTCATGTGTAGGAATATGTACATGTTCTTCACCGATACAAATTACAACATGTGGGGTGAAATGGGCTCCAAAAAGGGTAGAGCCCAACATGCTTTCAAAGGAAAAGGATGATCATCCAAATATCAAGGAACAAGATAATAATGAAGAACAATCACAAGGAAAGTGAAGATAATATTTCAGTTAAGAGTACATTGATATATAATACGAAAAGGTACAATACCCACTATCATAAAGCAAGCATGAGGACCATCAAGTGACTAAGGAATTTCACATTATGTATTAGGATAGGGAAACAAACATGAACATGATTACATGGAAACAACTATATAAAAGAGGTCATACCATCAAAGGAGTAGGTGCTATTATATAAGCAACAGTCATGGAACATAAGGTAAAAATAGTGTAATCATACTAAGAAAAATCCTATATTGTTACAATCATTAAAGTACAATAAAAATAAGAATGAATGCACAAGAGCATGAAAGGTAAACTTAACCAACATCCATAGGTGTATGTAATAGTGATAAAAAAATCAAGACAAGAATAGATCAAGATTCTGATTCATAGCCACAGTAAAAACCATAGCATAAAGACATGAAGATCAATGCCAACAATTAAACATCATCATGGAAAGGTGTATTAACGACAATAATTAACCATGGCCAATATCATGTCAGATCTGAACAACCATAATACAAGACACAACTTTGTTATAATCCTTTAATCAGTGGATTAGAAATGCATAAAAAAATCACAATAATGATACAGGGTACAAAAGGGTTCAAATTTTGAGAAATCACTACTATATGGTGATAGTTGTAGTTCCACGAAACACCAAAATAATGCATATACAAAGAAGTGATCACCTTGAAGGTACATTGAAAGCTACTATGCATTTAGTGAATGGGCATCATCAAAATCATATAACAATGGTTACTGAATGCATTCAAACCATATATGGCACCAGGGTCATGATGAGGAGCAGAATTGTAAAGTGGGGTTCTTAAGATCAAGGACTAAATCAATATATAGTTAGGATATGATAATGATTTCTAAAGAGGGAATACAATAATAATCAGTCTATGTAAATTTACCATGACCCAAATAATAGATAAGTTTTAATTTTGTACATGAATGCATTAAAGCAATAAATATGTGGTGTCATCAATGTAAAGGGAAATATAGACAAGAGAGGGAGTGTCAGTAAAATAATAATTGATAAATAATAGTGACTCAAGTTTGTTAACATACATAACAATGATACACTCAGGACAAATAGAAATATCCTCAACAAGAGCAACTCATATCAGGTTTAATAAGTCCTCATGCACATTTAATATTTAAAAGATTGAGGCATGATTAGAGTTAACATTTTGCAGCTACAATTATGAGTTAAGGATCCAAAAAGTATTGAATATTCAATGATCAAACCAAAATAGTACAAGGAGCATATATGTGTTGGTTTACTGAGAATGGGGGGGGGGGGGGGGNGGCGTTTGAATAAGAAAACTATGATAGTTTTCAAATTTAAAACTTAACTCTGATTCAACTCGGTAGAAACTACATCAACAATCGAATCACCAATAACTTCAATAACTCAAACAATAACTTTCATAAATAATAAATATCATGCACATAAATCATTCAACACACATCAGACCAGATTTAATGAGGAAACCGACTTTGGGAAAGAACTCTGTGGGAATTGTCACGCCCAAATGAAAATACTCTTATGAAGTATGTTCGGTTAAAAGCCAATCCTATTAAAGATTACAATACACATTTTTATATATGACCATGATAGGGGATTTACCTCAGACCCATTGAGATCTTCACCCTGTTAGGAGTGACCTGGTAAGAGAGCTTTGAACACTCTTTTAGAATATCACCTTTCTCAAGGATTTTACACTAAGATTGTTAAGTCCACTTGGTTAAGAGATTTCTCTATTACAAATGCAAATAAGAAACAATATATAAAATGATCTATTAAACTGTAGCTACCTCTTTCTTGATCAGATCGCTTATGCACTTGTTGACTACTGGCATCAACACTTCATCAAACTCTACTTTAGACTCTGATATACACCTCTTTGCTCTTCACTACTTCACTCAGTAGCACTTCAACAATTTAACTTGCTAGCCCTTGTGTTATTCGAATTCATCCTTTAAATAGACTTTGTTTTTTCCTCTTAATCTTCTTAAATAGGATTTCCTTCAATCACTCTCAGCCGCTAGATCAAATTTTTGAACTGATTCAGTGAACTTGATACTTTGTGAACCGCTTCAGTATCACCTCGAAACTTGCACTTTTCTTGGGAGTAAAACCATCACTTTTTCCGCTTAATGTATACCATAGATCTTTACCTTGCATTTTTTTGTGCGTAGATCTTGTAACTAACTTCTTTTTAATCCTTGGAATCTTCCAGATCATTGTGGCTCTCTATTACATGTGTTCTTATCCTTGTTTCTAGCATTTGTTCTACTCGAAAACTAACTCTCAGCTCGGTGAATAACACGCACTACTCGGTGCCTCAATGTCTTAGTGTCTTGACCGACTTACACAACCCTTTACCAACATACTTCTTTTTTCTCAGTAACTTAACTAATTAGCTTACCAACTTCACCAATCTACTTTACCAACTTGATAAAGTAGAAAACAATTATCTCCATATGAACTTATGATTTTGTGATCTTTATTAACTTTCCCAATTAAGTCAACTCTGAAAGATATGGCAATTCAATATGAACTAGAAATGAATTTATTGACATCAATGAAAAAATTACAATTGATCTAATCCTTTCTACAATCTTTTATGACTCTGATCTTGGTCTTCATCATCATCTCCATAAGTTGAGTAACAATCTCCATCTGTGGCATTGATGGCAACACTGTCAACTCATGATGGCATTCTTTAACATCTCTATTATGTCTTTACTCCCTCTGAGTTGTTTGATCTTGTTCTCCCTCTATGTTCATTTCTCTATCTCTCTTTAACATCTTTAACTCATTCTCCCTCAATAAGTTCTTTCTTATTCTCCTTCTTTCTTTTATTAAATCATTAATTAGTCATTCTCGCTATTTGAAAACAATGCCAAAGGTGCATACTTATGAAAACTTGTTCATGTAGTGGATTATACCTTGCATTTATCAATAACTTATTGCATACACAATTACTTTACACAACTTCAGGCATCACCTAAAGTGTGAACACTATCATCAACTCACAAAATAGATATTCTAATGAATCCTAGAATTGATGCAACATGCATCTTTCTCTAGTGAATGTTGGATAGGGTTAGGAATCCTAATTTACCTCTAAGATACTTAAAAGCATCCTTTGGTAGTGGCTTGGTGAATATATCTGCTAACTGCTCCTTTGAATTCACATACGCCAACATCACATGTTTGTCTTGAATTTGTTCTCTCAAGAAATGATAATTGATAGAAATGTGTTGAAGACATTAATTTTGCCATTAGTATGCAAAGGGAAAATAATTCTTTGAACCATCGGTAACACTACACCGAAAGATAGGTTCTAGTTCAGACCAAAAGTGCTAAGTATAGAGAAACCCAACGACACAGTTTTAAAGTGCAAACTGAAAATGCTGAAGAGGAAACCGACAGAGGAACCCGATGAGAAAATTACACTAAAAACTAAAAGAGGAGACAAGAGAGGAACCCGACAGAGAAAGGGAATCAGATGGACAATTCTTGAAAGGAACACCGAAAGACTTAACAGAGAAACCTGAGCATCAGACACCGAAAGTCAGTTATATCTTGAGAAAAGTGGATTTGACTTCCATGTCAGATAAAATAGTTATGTTTTATATTTAGGGTTTTGATTTGATTTAAAACCATTTCTTGAGGGACAAGAAAGATAATTGTAATTTTTTTAATCAGTCTAACTGGTTAAAAATATGCAAACTAGGAGATCAAGGTCAAGTTGTAAACCTTCGATCATACAGTTATCTTTGTAATACATGAAACTAAAATAGGTCAATCTATTGTATAAATAGATGTGTTATCATTCTTTTCAATATGGATGTGAGGATGATAGTAACCAAGGAGCACATCTATGGATTAGAATGAAAGTTTCAAGCAAGAACAACAAAAGATGAATTTGGTTATCAAGAACCAAGAATCAAGGCTACCGAGAAAAAAAGATATTAATCAATCACATTAGGTGATACTTTGTACATGTGATTTTAATGGATCTATAATCAACAATCGAAGATTGCATACCCTCAGGTCATTGAGTATTTTTGTCTACATTCTAACAAGTGTAGCAAATAGAAGCAATCTTCTCAAGAAAGGTGGATGCTAAATAGTGTTGCTAAAGCTCTTAAAATAATAGACCTTAACCAGTCTCCACATAATAATTCTAATAGGGTACATCATAAGAAGTGATCAAATTATAAGCCTTAACCGATCCCTTCCAATCTGCAGATAGTGAAGTTTTTGTGGGTGCCATCCCAACCGCAGTTTTTACCTTCTAACAGGGGTTTTCTACATTACCATATCTTGTGTTATGTTTTATTGCATTTGATGAATGCTTCTATGAATATTTACATGTTTACTAACTTTATGAATTGATATAACTTACAGAAAGATAGGCATATGGTTGGTAATACAATGGTTTACTAAATGGATTAAGGCTAAAGAGATAAACGTTTTAGAGGTAATGATTCACCCCGCCCTTCTCAGTACCTACTTCCCATTATTTCCAACAATTGGTATCAGAGCTAGATCTCTTATTTGGAAAATTTTAAAAGACTTAAGAGAAAATATCATACAATAGAGAAGTACAAACTAGACAAGAGTTGAGAATCAGAAGCTAGAAATTCAGATCTTCTATGAGTAGTATAAAGAAGCTAGAATCAAGATGAGACAGTTGTAGGATGAAAGAAAAATTATGGCATCTCGCTATAATGATGCAAACTATCATGAAGAAGAGATACCAGATCTAATTGAGTCTTCAAGATCTATAACTAGCAAAGAAGCAGACACATCAGAAGAAAGCATCAGAATTCTGAATGAAACTAATCAACATCTAGCTGGACAAGTAAAATATCTTCAAATCGGTCAAGAGATACAAATGGTAAGAATGATTGATGTCATGAACAATGCTAGACAAGCTAAGCAAGAAAGAACACTAGTTATTGATGACAGGAGGAAGATTACTGAAAAGCTACAAGAAAAAGAGTTTGAAATACAAAGACTTATAGAACATCATCACGAGATCACAAATCAGATTATTCTTATGAGTTAGGAGGCAAACAAAATGAATACAGATCTCATTTAAAGAATAGAAGCTATCGGTGAGGTAAAATAAGAAAATGAAAAGCTGAAACATGAAGTGAGAATTCAGCAACAACACAATGACATGATCAAGAGAGCTGAAGAAATAACCAAAAGAATGGATGAATTTCTGGATGGACAAAGAAGAGTCAACAACTTGATATTAGACTAGGCTATACCGAGAATGGAGAATCACCATGCCAAGATGATCCAAAGAATGTCTACACAAATCCAAGACCAAGAAAGCTGACATGCAATCACTGTGGTAGGCCTGGGCACACATCAAATGTTTGCAGGAGGAAAATAAAAAGGTATTCCTAAATCCACACCTTCATTCATAGGAATTTGTTATAAATGTAACAAGAAAGGACATAAAGCATGTCAATGTAAATCTGAGGTGAACCAACCAAAGAAGGAAACCTACATGGACAAATAATGTCCTACTTGAAAAATGCATGGACACACATCTCTTGAATGTTGGAAGAAGAAAAGGCAAGCATGAAAACTTAAAGAAAATGAAATTGCCTATAAATTGAAAAGAGTCAGTAACTCATATGTTTGGGATTACAACACATGAGAAAACTGCATAGCATGTCGAAGATCTAGACACATTGCTGCAAACTACATGAGACAATGGATAAGAAAGTCTAGGAGCTGGACTAACCCCGGAATGACATGTCTACACTGTCATAAAGTTGGTCATTGATGCAGAGTGGTAAGCCAGATGTTCCAAAGAGACAGTTTGATGCTTCAAATCTTCAAACTCAAGTGATGCACCACCAAGTTAGGTGTTCCAAAAGGGCAAAGTGCCTCTACACTTATCACAAGTGCATAAATGACTTGATTGTAGGTTATCACAACCTATTCCCAATAGGGAAACCTAATCACTAGGTTCAAACAAATCTTCAACACCAACTTCCAATAGTTTGCTACTAGGCACATATGCTAGAATTACTCAAATTCCCCATAAAGTGACCCCAAGGACCAGGGGTGACCTATACTCTAGGATTTGGTCTATTTGGGTCCCTAAGACAAGGATTCAATGATCCTATTCAACATGTGCAACCCTTTGAACATAGTTTCTTTGAAAACCCACCTTCTTGCTTGTAGCCTTTTCTAGAAGGATTTTTGACTTTACACAAAATAGTTCCACATAACAACCCAAACATCAGAGATCCAGATACCCTTTATGGCCTAAGGGATTAGAATTAAGCACCAAAACTTGAAAATGAAAGGAAGACAAGATGATACCCAATCTCTACAAGGCAATTAGGCCTAATTAGGTCTGCATTTGCACTAAAAGTGCTACTTCCTTGCTAAAAATACCCAAACCAACACTTGGATCATGTGAGGGCATACATAAGGGTCTTACACACTGATTTATAGGTCTTGGTGAATCCCCAAAGGAAAGTTATGTGGACTGTCCTAAAACGCTGGTTGGTGCACACATGAACATTTGCACCTAGGGCATCATGATAAACCCATCTACCTGCAAGTTGCCAAACCAAACCTGCATAATCTCAAAGTACATAGACAATGCTTGAATTTCACCAAGGGGCATTATATTCCGATGGTGGAATCAAAGAGAAAACACAATATTAATGAAACCTTGATTTAGGGCCTACAAACCAGGTAGCAAGAGTAAAAATTCAATAACTTGCAATGGACAGAGGATTAAGACATGAGACCAAGTGCAAAAGGAATATAATTCATAGGGCCAACTTAATGTATCAGACTTTCATCCAAATTCTTTTGTAGATGTGCGTACCAACTGACTATTTACAAATTTACAGAGAGATGGTTGATATTTATTGATTTTTAATGCCAAATTACAAAAAAATAGCCTACCACTCACCTATAAGGGCTTTTGTAGGCATTCCCAATGGTTACATCTCATTTTTGAACTAACTAGCTTTTTGGGAATGGATTTACAACTTTTAACCAAAAGTTGCTAAAAGTTGCATTGACAACTTTTGAGCAAGTTTGCAATATTTTGCAATTTTGCACTCTAGGTGACCAACTTGGTCCAAAACCAAATGTTATGATCCCTAATGGACCAAAAACATGTAAAAACATGAAAACATAATAAATTAACCTATTTCTAAAGTTTGGTACACTAGTTGACCAATAGTTGACCTAGGGCTTATTAATGCCAATCTGGGGACTAGGTCTTAAAAAGATGTGCCCAATATGAAACCTTTAGACTAACATGTCCTATAGACTATTATGGACTTGAGGGAGTCCAGGAATGCCAAAGGAAAACTTAGTTTGTATGGAGTGCTCCTGTAGCATACTCCCCATGAGGATTTGAACTCAAGTTCCCACGTGAGGTTAACTGATCAAGAGTGATGCCATGTTGTTTGATTTTCTCCTCTGTCATTGAGGTAGCATCAATATTAGGGAGTCCTTTCCACTTGACCAGGTATTGCATATAATTTTGTTTCCTTGTTTGCTTCAGCACTTTGGACTCAAGAATTGTTTCCAACTCCACTGGTTTTCTTTATGGAGGATTTTTTACATAGTCTCCATCTTCCTCTTCCTGTGGACCCTGCACATTTGTTACATCTGAAACACATTTGTAAGGGGTGAGGTGTGCAACATTAAAAATATGAGAGATCAATAAGATAGGAGGAAGAGAAATTTCATAAGCATTTTCACCCATCTTATTGAGAATGGGGTATGGCCCAACTTTCTTCATGTGTAGCTTTGATTATTTGACCTTAGGTAGTCTCTCTTTCCTTAGGTATGACCATACCTTATCTCCAATCTGGAAATGAATCTCTCTCCTTTTCTTATCTACCTGTGCTTTGTACTTCATGGTGGATTGTAGCAATGTGTCTTTTACTCCTGCCTAAACTTTTGTGATTAGCTTGCTAGATCTTCACCCTGTGCACTCACTTTGAAATCTGAAGGTGACTCTACCAAGTCTAGAGGACACTTGGGGTGTAGGCCATAGATAGTTTGGAAAGGTGTTTTTCCTGTAGACCTGTTTAAAGAGTCATTAAAAGCAAATTCTTCTTGGGGAAGTATCATATCCCAACTTTGAGTATACTCTTTTATGAGGCACCTTACGAGATTTCCAAGTGACCTATTGACCACCTCTGTTTGCCTATCTGTCAATGGGTGATAGGCAGAGCTATAGGATAGATTTGTGCCAATCTTTTTGAAAAGAGTCCTCCAAAAATATCCTTGAAATTTAACATCTCGGTCTGAAACTATTGTCTGAGGTAATCCATGAATTCTGACTACTTTTTAGAAGAGATGTGCAATGTGTGAGGCATCATTTATGCTTTTGCATGGAACAAAATGCACCACTTTGCTAAACCTATCAACTATGAAAAAAATGCTATCATACCCCTGTTTTGTTCTTGGTAGACCCATTACAAAATCCATGGCGATGGACTCCCAAGGTCTAGTGGGCATAGGTAGAGGTTGGTATAAGCCTTGGTTAGTGGATACCCCTTTAGCTTGCTAACAAATGGAACATGATTCAACAAATTTTCTGACACCCTTACCCAATTTTGGCCGAAAATAACTTCTCTTTACCAGGTCTGTTGTCTTGTCTATTCCAAAGTGGCCTCCCATGCCTCCATAAAGCTTTTCTCTAATTATATTTGTTCTCATGGAACACTTGGGGATGCATAACTGAGCTCCTTTAAACAAAAGATTATTTTAGATCAGAAATTCACAAAAATCAGTGTGATACCTTCCTGTTAGATTTGTGCACACATCAAAGGCTTCCCCAAAATCGGGATCCCCTACATATAAGTGTTTAAGTGAGTCAATGCCCACACCCTAAAGTTGAACTTCTTCAATCAATCCAAACCTTCTACTAAGTGCATCAACCACCTTGTTGGCTAGTCCCTTTTTGTGTTTTATATTGAATGTGTATGCCTATAGTTATTCCATCCATTTTGTCTAACCCCTAGTTCATCTTGAGTATTGAAGAAACTCAATGCATGGTTATTAGTGAAAACTATAAACTCCTTTGGAAGCAAATAATGCCTCCATTTTTTAAGTGCTTGGCCCATGGCATATAATTCTAAATCATAAGTAGAGTAATTTTTCTTTGCATCATTTAATTTTTCAGAGAGGAATTCCACAACCTTACCTTCTTGGCTTAGGACAACACCTATTGCCAAATTTCTTGCATCTGTTTCCACAACAAACACTTTGTTGAAATCAAGTAGGGTTAGGATTGGATATTGGGATACCCTATTCTTGAGGTTTTGGAAAGCATCACTAGCCTCTTTAGTCCATACAAACTTAATCTTTTTACCACCTTTAATAGTGTCCAACATAGGTGCACACACGTGACTGAGATTTTTAAATTTTTTTCTATAATAAGTGGCAAGACCATCAAAGCTTCTAACAACACCTTGGTTCTTCGGTGGAGGCCAATTGACAATTGCTTGAACCTTTTCAGGGTCCATTTTTAGGGCACCTTGTGAGATGAAAAAACCTAGGAACACAAGTTCCTTCTACATAAAAATGCATTTCTCCAAGTTAATCACCAACTTGTGCTGATGAAGTCTCCTCAAAACCTATTCCACATGTCCTAGATGTTCTTCTCTGCTATGACTGTATATCAGTTTGTAATCAAAATAGATTACAACAAATTTTCCAATAAAATCAATGAAAATATCATTCATGAGCCTCATGAATGTGCTTGGGGCATTGCTTAACCCAAAAGGCATGACAAGCCATTCATGAGTCTTCCATTCATCCCCTGGCTTTATTCTGATTTGGTGATATCCTGATTTCAAGTCTATCTTGGTGAAGTAACAAGCATTGCCTAACTGACCCAGTAAGTCTTCCATTCTTGGAATGGGAAATCTATATCTTATGGTGATCTTGTTTATGGCCCTACTATCTATACATAATCTCCACTTGCCATCTTTCTTGGGTGCTAGGACTGATGGGACAACACATGGGCTAAGGCTCTTTTGAATTAGTCCTTTGTCAAGAAACTCACTGATTTGTCTTGCAATCTCTGCATTTTGAGTAGGGGTCATTTTATAAGGTGCTTTATGTGGTAAGGAGGATCTAGGTATCAGATCTATTTGATGGCTAATGTCTCTTAAGGGAGGGAGGCTTGTGGGCAGGTCACTAGCAGTGACATCACTATATTTATTTAACAATTCCTTAACTTCATTTGTTATGGGATCCTTATCATTAGATCTTATGCTATCCTTCTGCTTAGAAATTAGGACTAAAGCTACAGTCTCAGGTTCCTTAATGAATTACAATATTTCCTTTTCACCTAAGGTGATAACAGTAGCTTCTTTCTCTATTTTAGCATCAGGCAGGGGTTTCATGGTAAAAGTTTCCCCATTCTTGATGATAGAGTAGGTGTTCTTCCTACAATGATGTGTGGCATCCACATCATACTGCCAAGGTCTTCCTAGTAGGATGTGGGAATCATCCATTTCCACTACATCACAAAGTACTTTATCTTTGAAATCTGCTATAGAAAATTTTACCCATGCTTGTTCAGTTACTAAAGTTTGTTGACCTTTGGTTAGCCAAGAGACATGGTAGGGAAAGGGGTGTGGTTTCTTAGGTAGATTTAGTTTTTGAACCATTTCAAAAGGCACTAAATTTTCAGTTGAACCAAAATCTATCAGTAGATTACATACCTATCCATGACATTTGATTTTTGTCCTGAAGAGGTTCTTTCTTTGAGGTGGTTCTTGGCATTGTGGTACTTGTAGAAAAACTTGCTTCATCATCAGACATGCTCCTTCCTTTGGTTCTAGAACCCTTGGATTGGTGTTGTTGTCTTTTTTATCTTCTTGAATAAATTGTGTCGTACTTTCCCCTTGATTGTTGTTATTTCTTTTCTCAAGGCATCTCCCTGCATGATGTCCAAGTTGGTTGCAGTAGTAACATTTCAGAGGTCCATTGCCTCTTCCTACATTTGTTCTTCCTCTATTGAAGGGTCTCCTTCCTCTGAAGTTTCCTCTGAAATTTGGTTCACCATTTTCTTTATCTCCTTGGCCTTGGTCAGGGGTCTTGCTGCTGCTGCCACTATATTGTCCTCTATTGCAAGAGGTACCTCTTCCTCTAAAATTCTTCCAACCATCATTTATCTTTCCCTTGCCAAAGTCTTGTTTTCTTTTCCATTTCGCCTCTACCTTGATTTCCATTGGATAACATTTGTTTACTGATGTAGGCCAGTGTAGGCTAAGTTCTTCTTGAATGGACACTTTGAGACCATTCATGTACCTTTCTAACTTTTCTTCCTCATTGTCTATTGCATTAGTCTTCATGCATAGTTTTGGGAAGTCCTCAGTGTATGAGCCTACATCCATGTCTTTCTGCTTTAGGTTTTTCTTCCTTCTATGGAGTTGTACCCCATAATCTTTAGGTACATATGTCTCCTTTATCAGTGCTATCATCTTGTTCCATGAAGTAATCATGTTTCTACCATTCTTCACCCTCTTTATTGTGATGAAATTCCACTAAGTTAAGGTTGCTCCCTTCACCTTTGATTTTTCCATCTTTACTCTCTATTTCTCAGAGATGTCTTCACATTCAAAGAAGCCTGTTAAGGCCTCAATCCAATCTAAGGCCAGATCTGCATTCATCTTTCCACTGAAAGTTGGTAAGTCCAACTTCTCATCCATGGTTTTTCTCCCCATAGACTTTAGGGAATCTATGAGGGGTCTTTGGTTTGAAGGAATGTTCTCATTCTAATCAGGAGTGTCATCTTCCTCTTCACTCCCTTCTTCCCCATCATACATGTCTTCTTTTCCCCTCTCTTTCTTAATCTTGATTTCTTGAAGCATCCTAGTCAGGATTGCATTCGCTTCCCTCTGTTCTCTCACCATCCTTGAAAGTTATATGTTTGTAACCCTTACAGAGATTTCTTCATCCTTGGGAGCAGACATAGCTCTGATACCACTTGATGTAGAGTGGGCAACCAGAAGTCCTAAAGAGACAATTTGATGCTTCAAATCTTCAAACTCAAGTGATGCACCACAAAGTCAGGTGTCCCAAAAGGGAAAATTCCCTCTACACTTATCACAAGTGCAAAAATGACTTGATTATAGGTTATCACAACCTATTCCGAACAGGGCAACCTAATCACTAGGTTCAAACAAGTCTTCAACACCAACTTCCAATAGTTGGCTACTAGGCACATATGCTAGAATTACTCAAATTCCCCATAAAGTGACTCCAAGAACCAGGGGTGACCTATACTCTAGGATTTCATATATTAGGTCCCTAAGACAAGGATTCAATGATCCTATTCAACATGTACAACCCTTTGAACATAGTTGCTTTGAAAACCCACCTTCTTGCTTGTAGCCTTTTCTAGAAGGATTTTTGACTTTACTCAAAATAGTTCCATAGAACCACCCAAATAGATCAGAGGTCCAGATACCCTTTATGGCCTAAGGGATTAGATTTAAGCACCAAAACATGAAAATGAAAGGAAGAAATGATGATACCTAATATTTACAAGGTAATTGGGCCTAATTATGTTTGCATTTGCACTACAAGTGCTACTTCCTTGCAACAAATACCCAAACCAACACTTGGATCATGTGAGGGCATACATAAGGGTCTTACACACCGATTTATAGGTCTTGGTGAATCCCCAAAGGAAAGTTATGTGGACTATCCTAAATCATTGGTTGGTGCACACATGGACATGTGCACCTAGGGCATCATGCAAAACCCATATCCCTGCAAGTTGCCAAACCAAACCTGCATAATCTCAAAGTACATAGACAATTCTTGAATTCCACCAAGGGGCATTAGATTCCCATGGTGGAATCTAATAGAAAACACAATATTAAATGAAACCCTGATTTAGGGCCTACAAACTAGGCAACAAGAGGAAAATTTGAATAACTTGCAATGGACAGAGGATTAAGACATGAGACCAACTATAAAAGGAACATAATTCATAGGGCCAACTTAATGTGTTAGACTTTCATCTAAATTCTTCCGTACTTGTCTGTACCAACTGAATGTTTACGAATTTGCAAAGAAATGGTTGATCTTTAGTGATTTTTAATGCCAAATTATGAAAAATTAGCCTACCACCCACCTATAAGGGCTTTTGTAGGCATTCCCAATGCTTACATCTCATGTTTGAACTAACTAGCCATTTGGGAATGGATTTACAACTTTTAATTAAAAGTTGCATTGAGAACTTTTGAGCAACTTTGCAATATTTTGCAATTTTGCACTCTAGGTGACCAACTTGGTCCAAAACCAAATGTTATGATCCCTAATGGATAGCCAGAAGTCCCAAAGAGATAGTTTGATGCTTCAAATATTTTGATACCACTTGCTCCTTGAAGAGTTAAAATCCCTAATGACCACCTGACGCAAGAAACACTAGTAAGAGGGGCTTCTGGCTAACCCAACTACCAAACCAGCTTGCAAACACAATGCGGAAGCCAAACAACACAATCAAAGAAGAAAACATAGGAAATCCTTATATTAACTTGATCAAAATCATTACATGTCGGGTTGTAAGTCCTTCCCTATTTTTGCAATTTATTCAATGAATTACAATAAGAGCTTAATACAACAGAGATTGCTACCACAGGCCCCTCTTAATGCTCCTATTGGTCCAACTTGGTCCAAAACCAAATGTTATGATCCCTAATGGACCAAAAACATGTAAAACATGAAAATATAATAATTAACCTATATCTAAGGTTTGGGACACTAGCTTCCAATAGTTGACCAAGGGCTTATTAATGCCAATCTTGGGACTAGGTCTTACAAAGATGTGCCCAATATGAAACCTTTAGATTAACATCTCCTATAGACTATTATGGACTTGAGGGAGTCCAGGAATGCCAAAGGAAAACTTAGTTTATCTAGCATGCTCCTGCACCATACTCCTTATGAGGATTTGAGCTCAAGTTCCCACTTCAGGTTAACTGATCAAGAGTGATGCCATGTTTGATTTTTTCCTCTGTCATCCAGGTAGCATCAATATTAGGGAGTCCTTTCCACTTGACCAAGTATTGCATATACTTTTGTTTCCTTGTTTTCTTTAGCACTTTGGACTCAAGAATTGTTTCCAACTCCACTATTTTTATTTGTGGAAGATTTGTTACATAGTCTCTATCTTCCTCTTCTTGTGGACCCTGCACATTTGTTACATTTGAAACACATTTGTAAGGGGTGAGGTCTGCAACATTAAATGTATGAGAGATCAATAAGGTAGGAGGAAGAGAGATTTCATAAGCATTTTCACCCATCTTATTGAGAATGGTGCATGGGCCAAATTTCTTCATGTGTAGCTTTGAGTATTCACCCTTAGGTAGTCTCTCTTTCCTTAGGTATGCCCATACCTTATCTCCAATCTGGAAATGAATCTCTCTCCTTTTCTTATCTGCCCGTGCTTTGTACTTCGTGGTAGACTGCTGCAATGTGTCTTTTACTTCTTCTTGAACTTTGGTGATTATCTTTGCTAGATCTTCACCCTGTGCACCCACTCTGAAGTCTGAAGGTAAATCTACCAAGTTTAGAGGACCCTTGGGGTTTACACCATAGACAGTTTGGAAAGGTGTTTTTCCTGTAGACCTATTTAAAGAGTCATTAAAAGAAAAAATTTCTTGGGGAAGTATCATATCCCAACTTTGAGTATATTGTTTTGTGAGGCACCTTAGGAGATTTCCAAGTGACCTATTGACCACCTCTGTTTGTTCATTTGTTTGTGGGTGATAGGCAGAGCTATAGGTCAGATTTGTGCCAAGATTTTTGAAAAGAGACCTCCAAAAATGTACTTGAAATTTAACATCTCAGTCTGAAACTATTGTCTGAGGTAATCCATGAATTCAAACTACTTCTTTGAAGAAGAGATGTGCTGTGTGTGAGGCATCATTTGTACTTTTGCATGGAAAAAAATGCACCATTTTGCTAAACCTGTCAACTATGAAAAAATGCTATCACACCCTTGTTTTGTTCTTGTTAGACCCATTACAAAATCCATGGAGATGGACTCCCAAGGTCTAGTGGGTATAGATGGAGGCTAGTATGAGCCTTGGTTAGTGGATACCCCTTTAGCTTTCTAACAAATGGAACATGATTCAACAAATTTTCTGACACCCTTACCCAATTTTGGCTAGAAATAACTTCTCTTTACCACTTCTGTTGTCTTGTCTATTCCAAAGTGACCTCCCATTCCTCCACAATTCTATTCTCTGATTATATTTGTTATCATGGAACACTTGGGGATGTATAACTGAGCTCCTTTAAACAAAAGATTATTTTGGATCATAAATTCACAGAAATCAATGTGATACTTGTTAGATTTGTGCATACATTAAAGGCTTCTCCAAAATCAGGATCCCCTGCATATAAGTGTTTGAGTGAGTCAATGCCCACACTATGAAGTTGAACTTCTTCAATCAATCCAACTGTTCTGCTAAGTGAATCAACCACCTTGTTGGCTAGTCCCTTTTTGTGTTTCATATTGCATGTGTATGCCTACAATTGTTCCATCCATTTTATATGTCTAACCCCTAGTTTTTCTGGATTATTGAAGAAACTCAATGCATGGTTATCAGTGAAAACTATAAACTCCTTTGGAAGCAAATAATGCCTCCATTTTTTAAGTGCTTGGACCATGGCATATAATTCTAAATCATAAGTAGAATAATTTTTCTTTGCATCATTTAATTTTTCAGAGAAGAATGCCAAAGCCTTACCTTCTTGGCTTAGGACAACACCTATTTCCAAATTGCTTGCATCGGTCTCCACAACAAACACTTTGTTGAAATCAGGTAGGGTTAGGATTGGATATTGGGATACCCTATTCTTGAGGTATTGGAAAGCATCACTAGCCTCTTTAGTCCATACAAAATTAATCTTTTTACCACCTTTAATAGTGTCCAACATAGGTGCACACACATGACTGAGATTTTTAATAAATTTTCTATAAAAAGTGGCAAGACCATGAAAGCTTCTAACATCACCTTGGTTCTTTGGTGGAGGCCAGTTGACAATTGCTTCAACCTTTTCAGGGTCCATTTTTAGGGTGCCTTGTGAGATGAAAAACCCTAGGAACATAAGTTCCTTCTTCATAAACATGCATTTCTCCAATTTAATCACCAACTTGTACTGATGAAGTCTCCTCAAAACCTATTCCACATGTCCAGGATGTTCTTCTCTGCTATGACTGTAAATCAGTATGTAATCAAGATAGATTACAACAAATTCCAATAAAATCAATGAAAATCTCATTCATGAGCCTCATGAATGTGCTTGGGGCATTGCTTAACCCAAAAGGCATGACAAGCCATTCAAAAAGGCCTTCAGTTGTTTTAAATTTAGTCCTCCATTCATCCCTTGGCTTTATTCTTATTTGGTGATATCCCGATTTCACGTCTATCTTGGTGAAGTAACAAGCATTGCCTAACTGATCCAATAAGTCTTCCATTCTTGGAATGGGAAATCTATATCTTATGGTGATCTTGTTTATGGTCCTACTGTCTGTACATAATCTCCACTTGCCATCTTTCTTGGGTGCTAGGACAGATGAGACAACACATGGGCCAAGGCTCTTTTAAATCAGTCCTTTGTCAAGTAACTCACTGATTTGTCTTGCAATCTATGTATTTTGAGTAGGGGTCATCTTATAAGGTGCTTTATTTGGTAAGGAGGAGAGAAGTATCAGATCTATTTGATGGCTAATGTCTCTTAAGGGAGGGAGGCTTGTCGGTAGGCCACTCGCAGTGACATCACTCTATTTATTTAACAATTCCTTAACTTTATTTGGTATGGGATCCTTATCATCAGATCTTACACTATCATTGGGCTTAGAAATTAGGACAAAAGCTTCACTCTTAGGTTCCTTCAACACTTGCAACATTTCCTTTTCACCTAAGGTGATAACAGTAGGTTCTTTCTCTATTTTAGCATCAGGTAAGGGCTTCATGGTAAAAGTTTCCCCATTCTTGGTGAAAGTGTAGGTGTTCTTCCTATAATGATGTGTGGCATGCACATCATATTGCCAAGGTATGCCTAGTAGGATGTGGGAAGCATCCATTTCCACTACATCACAAAGTACTTTATCTTTGAAATCTGCTATAGAAAATTCTACCCATGCTTGTTCAGTTACTAAAGTTCGCTGACCTTTGGTTAGCCAAGAGACATGGTAGGGAAAGGGGTGTGGTTTCTTAGGTAGATTTAATTTTTGAACCATTTCAAAAGACACTAAATTTTAAGTTGAACCAGAATCTATCAGTAGATTACATACCTTTCTATGACATTTGATTTTTGTCCTAAAGACGGTCTTCCTTTGAGGTTGTTCTTGGCTTTGTGGTTCTTGTAGAAAAATTGCCTCATAATCAGACATGCTCCTTCCTTTGGTTCTAAATCCCTTGGATTGGTGTTGTCTTCTTGTTTATCTTCTTGAATGAGTTGTGTCCTCCTTTCCCCTTGATTGTTTTTATTTCTTTTCTGAGGGCATATCCCTATATGGTGTCCAAGTTGGTTGCAGCAATAACATTTTAGAGGTCCATTGCCTCTTCCTGCATTTTTTCTCCCTCTATTGAAGGGTCTCCTTCCTTTGAAGATTCCTCTGAAATTGGCTTCACCATTTTCTTTATCTCCTTGGCCTTGGTCAGGGGTCATGCTACTGCTTCCACTATATTGTCCTCTATTCCAAGAGGTACCTCTTCCTCTAAAATTCATTCCACCATCATTGCTCTTTCCCTTGCCAAATTCGTTTTTTATTTTCCATTTCTCCTCTACCTTGATTGCCATTTGATAACATTTGTTTACTAATGTAGGGCAGTGTAGGCTAAGTTGATCTTGAATGGACACTTTGAGACCATTCATGTACCTTTCTAACTTTTCTTCCGCATTCGCTATTGCTTTAGTCTTCATGCATAATTTTAGGAACTCCTCAGTGTATGAGCCTACATCCTTATCTTTCTACTTTAGGTTTTTCTTCCTTCTATGGAGTTGTACCCCATAATCTTTAGGTACATATGTCTCCTTTATCAGTCCTATCATCTTGTTCCATGAAGTGATTTTCTACCATTCTTCACCCTCTCTGTTTGGATGAAATTCCACCAAGTTAGGGTTGCTCCTTTCAACTTGGATTTTGCCATCTTTACTCTATTTCTCCGAGATGTCTTCACATTCAAAGAATCTTGTTAAGGCCTCAATCCAATCTAAGGCCAAATCTACATTCATCTTTCCACAAAAAGTTTGTAAGTCCAACTTCTCATCCATGGTTCTTCTCCACATAGACTTTAGGGCATCTATGAGGGGTCTTTGGTCTGCAAGAATGTTCTCATTCTGATCAGGAGTGTCATCTTACTCTTCACTCCATTCTTCCCCATCAGACATGTCTTCTTTTACCCTCTACCTTGTTCTCGAGTTCTTGAAGCCTCCTAGTCAGGGATGCATTCGCTACCCTCTATTCTCTCACCATACTTGCAAGTTCTATGTTTGTAACCCTTGCAGGGATTTCTTCATCCTTAGGAATATACATGGCTCTAATACCACTTGATGCAGAGTGAGCAGCCAGAAGTGTCAAAGAGATAGTTTGATGCTTCAAATCTTCAAACTCAAGTGATTCACCACCAAGTCAGGTGTTCCAAAAGGGCAGAGTGCCTCTACACTTATCACAAGTGATAAATTACTTGATTCTAGGTTATCACAACCTATTCCCAACAGGGCATTCTAATCACTAGGTTCAAACAAGTCTTCAACACCAACTTCCAATAGTTGGCTACTAGGCACATATGCTAGAATTACTCAAATTCACCATAAAGTGACTCCAAGGAGCAGGGGTGACCTATAATCCAAGGTTTGGTCTATTTAGGTCCCTAAGACAAGGATTCAATGATCCTATTCAACATGTGCAACCATTTGAACATAGTTTCTTTGAAAACCCACCTTCTTGCTTGTAGCCTTTTCTAGAAGGATTGTTGACTTTACACAAAATAGTTGGACATAACCACCCAAACAGATCAGAAATTGAGATACCCTTTATGGCCTAATGGATTAGACATAAGCACCAAAACATGAAAATGAAAGGAAGACTGGATGATACCCAATCTTGACAAGGCAATTAGGCCTAATTAGGTTTGCATTTGCACTACAAGTGCTACTTCCTTGAAAAAAATACCCAATCCAACACTTGGATCATGTGAGGGCATACATAAGGGTCTTACACACCAATTTATAGGTCTTGGTGAATCCCCAAATGAAAGTTATGTGGACTGTCCTAAATCGCTGGTAAATTGCCAAATCAGCATGATTAAAGATGCACTATGGTATTACTTGTTACAATTCTATGAAAACAATCTCATCGTTTAATGCATACCAAAAATCATCGGTGTACACGCAAAGCTTAGTTGTCAATACTTTTCGAGAATAGTCGGTTAACATACAAAAGCAAAGTCACTAGTGTAAGCCAAGATCCATCGACAATCATGAAATTTGACATGTTGTCTTCTCCATACACCGAGATCTGTTGGTAAATAGTCAAATGAGTTGACACGTGTCTTGAGAATAACATTCTCATTGAGAATTAAATGTGTGTGCTACCTAACGACTCCATCTTCAAACACCGAGAAGTGGGTGAGCATTTATGACACAACTTAGGGCAAAAGTCTATAAATAGTCGACAAAACAACTCATTATTCACAAAGAGACTTGAGAAAAGAAGTAGAGCGAAACCAGAGCATGAAGTGATCAAATTGCAGAATGACTCCAACCAAGTTCACAACACTCAGAAAGATCCCCTGTAGTCATAGTAGTTTTAAGTAACAACAATCACCGAGAACTCCGTTTTCATTTACAGAAAAAAGCCCTAAATTCTGAAACAATGGCATCGACTTCAAGAACCTCCAAGATCAAGAATGCAAAGGTGAATCTAATCAAGAATACCACCTATAAAGAACCTCATTACAAGATATGTCTCGAGGTTGCTTCAAAACCTGATAACGTTGGTGCATTGTCCAGTATACCAACTAGGGTTTTGCTTGTTGAAGATGTGCGGGCTTATATTCACTTGAAGATTGCGAAAATAGGAGACCTAGAAGTTGATCAAGCTTTCAAAAAGCTTTGCAAAAATTATGGAACAATAAAATAAGAACATAAGCACATTGAAGTAAAAGGGCTCACACATGCCCTACTATTCCCGAAGGAATTCAAAACCGAATGGATTTGGTTAGTACTGAGCAGAATACATGACCAAAAAATATGGTTGCATGAGCCAAAACCGATAACCAGGGATGTTATACACGCTCTTATTGGTTATCCCATAACCGATAAAGTAAAGGCTCTAAAGCACCCTCCTTAAGCTGACATTGAAAAGAAAACATGAGCAACATGGGATAGAAGAGCATTAAAGGTATTCACCATCAAAGATAATGAAATGAAATTTTGAGCATGTGTCTTATGATACAAGTTCTTTCATGCTAGGAAGATGAACAATATTGCATTCAGAGCAGTGGATACACCATACAAAGTTGTGAAGAAGTGACTGCAGTTGGATCTGTCAAAACTTCTGCCAAGGCAATTAGATGAGAACATGAAGACAATAAGGACTACAAAGTCCAACCCATGTAAGTTTGGTTCACTCATCATGTGCATATTTTTCTATTTTCAACCATCCTTCCCATCTATAGGCAATGTCAAATGGGACACTACCTGACTAATGACCACATAGATTAGTGAGTTCATCAAATCACTAGGAGACAATTTTGAATCAGTCATGGATGAATACTTTGCTGGCTTAAAAGAAAGAATGTAGAAGAGAGTGAGGATTCCAGAGCAATTAGTAGAAAAGTTAAAGACTCACATCTATTTTATGGTGGACACGGACTACACCTACATAAAGCCATCTATACCGAGGACAACATGGATGGAACCACTTGACTATAAGGTTAACATAGATCAAGCATCAAATGCTATTGAGGCATTTATAAATGAACTATTGGATAAATCACAACCTAAGTTTGGAACTTATGAGGAAGCCAAGGAAAGGATAAAAACTGGCTTAGTTGTGAAAAAGATTGACAAGAAGAAATATAAAATGGTTAAGATTTTAAAGAAAAAGTTGTCAGTGAATGAAGAGGAAATAGAACAGACAGAAGAAACTAAGGGTCAGTCACCCGTCCGTGAAGCTAAGAAGGAAAGTTACTCAGAATCCACAGAGTCTGATACACCACCTCCACCACCAGCAAAGAAATCAAGGACTACTACTGCATCTAGGACCAGGAGTCAGACAACAAAGGATGCAAGTTCTTCACCAATCAAGACAGGTCAAGTAAGGACCTATAAAAGAAATCCAAAAATAGGGGAAAAGGGCCCAAAAAAAAGAAGACAGTTCCTTAGAACTAGGGAAGACATTGATGACACCGAAAAGGATGAACAATCTATGCAAGCTGTCAAGAACACACTTCCTTCTACAATTGATGAGGTATGTGCTTCTATTATCAAATTATGTACAACAAATGATCGCAAGATTAAAAGTTGGCTAACTCTGGACACCGAGGACCAGAATAAGATAGAAGAGGCAATTATCACAAAGATGTGTGCATTCAAATATGTTCCAATACAATTGGCAGATAGGATGCCAAAAGAAATTATGAATAGATTGTCAGCAAGATGGATATTTGCATTACATTCTGAGAAACAAATTAGGGAAAGAGCCCTAGTTTATGTCATGCCACCCGAATCTAAAATGGAGGAGATTGAAGAGATGATGAAGAAACACTCCCAAAGGTTCTGACCAAAGTTAAGAGACTACCAAGTGCTTCAAGGACATCTAATTGAGCTAGATAGGAAGAGTGAGGCCGAACGGAGAAAGATACTTGATATACCTAAAAAGGATACAAGTCCCGAGCCACAAATTGCTCTTACCGACAAGCAACAGAATAAAGATGATCAAGCTAAATAGAGCCCCAAACATATTCTTATTACTGATGAGGATGTTAATGAATTGAACATAAAAGACAACAAGGATATGGACATTGCAGATGAAACATGGCCCGATAATACAATCATTGATATTACTGGAGCATATCCCACATATGAAGTACAGAGTGATGAAGATGTCACTGTTGCCCAAGACCAAACTAACGAACAAGAGACTACTACAGATTCTGGACGGGTAGACACACCAGGACAAATACCACTATTGATACAAGCTATCAACATTATCTCAGGAAAGGAGAAATCACCAGAGAGGATGCAAGCATACCCGAGGATAAGGGTAATGATGAACAAAAAGATACATCTGATGAGAAGAACAAAACTAAAGAAAAGCAGAAAGATGCATCTAATGACACAAGTATCATAGGTGGAGAAAAAATGTTACAAATATAGATCACACACAAAAAGATGG
This sequence comes from Thuja plicata, assembly GCA_018584345.1. Lineage (NCBI taxonomy): Eukaryota > Viridiplantae > Streptophyta > Pinopsida > Cupressales > Cupressaceae > Thuja > Thuja plicata. The sequence goes on from MU226078.1 coordinate 65,182, forward strand.
AGATCACACCAAAAAGGATGCACAAATGAAAGATAAAAATGAAGTGCAAAATTAGAAAAGTGAACAAGATAAGCCAGTTGATACCACTCCTACGAACACCGAAGGAGATGCTATAATTACATGAAAGGCTGATGAGGAGATGTCCACACACAACCGACAGGAAAACCCTGAGAAGTAGGAAAAAGGTACAACACCACCGAAGCCTTCCTCCAGCACATCAGACCAAGCAGAAAAAATTGCTATGGTTTTGCATACAGGTGCATCACAAAAGAAGTAGAAGAAAACCAAGAAGAGTAAGTTGGAGGTCACACTTGATGAAATCATTGAAATACCAAAGTGTGATCCAACCACATTGGAGTATAAATCTCTTATAGAATATGGAGAGATATGTCAAAGGAAAGCAATGCAGGAAAAGCTTAGAAAAGAACACAGATTCTCTAGTGCTGGAAACCAAAAGATACATCTTAAGCCAAATAGTTCCTAACATTGATGTTGATCACGATGCACCTATCCTAGATCAACTTTTTTTTCTCACCAAAGCAATCACAACTCAAAATGTGAATGCAGAAAAGGCTATTGAAGAACAAGCAGAACAAAATTTCCAATACAAATCGACAGAAAAGATTAGCCAAGAAGTGGCAAAAAATAAGGTAAAGCTTTCAGAACTAACAAATGAATTAGATCCAATCATTACTAAAGATATTTCCTTAATTCAAAAGCTATGCACTTTGGAGAAATTCACTAAGGATAATAGTGATAAGATTGCAAAGATCTATTCCGATCTAAATGCAAGTGTTAAAAGTCTAACCACATATGAAAATGCAATCAAATTGCATTATGAGAAGATAATAGAAATCAAATGGTTAAGACAAGAAATTTGGGAAGCAGAATCACAGTTTAGAGAAGAGGTTACCGAGCTACAGGCTCAACTATTACCAAACCTCACACTTCTGCAACAACACATTACTTCGGCAAGAAAGTTAATTGCCACCCCCAAGATGTTTGTAGCAGATAACATCTATGATATGCATGCCAAAATTATACTAGAGTAAATGGCTCTTGAGCACCTAAAGGAGAAATGGGAAAAGATGATTGAGGATATGAAGAATTTTCATTCCCATATTTTTGATAATTTGTTAGTATACACCTTTTCCCTTACTATCAAAAAAGGTGGGAAATGATGATATGTACAGTATTCAAGGGAGAATGATATGAAGATAAGGTGAAAAGGAAATATAGCATAAAGGAAAGTATACATGTATATATTTATACTATACTAACATATACAGAGGGGGAGTCATAAATGACAAAGTAAACACATGGTGTACATACTACATAGTTTAGTATTTTGCACATATTATTTTTTGATACTAATTTTAAAGGGGGAGATTGAAGACATTAATTTTTCCATTAGTATGCAAAGGGAAAATAGTTCTTTGAACCATTAGTAACACTATACCGAAAGATAGGTTTTAGTTTAGACCGAAAGTGCTAAGTATAGAGAAACCCGATGACACAGTTTTACAGTGCAAACCAAAAATGTTGAACATGAAACTGACAGAGGAAACTGACAAGCAGATTACACTATAAACCGAAAGAGCAGACAAGAGAGGAACCTCATAGAGAAAGGGAACCCGACAGACAGTTTACAGAAGGAACACCGAAGGACTTAACAGAGAAACTCGAGCATCAGATACCAAAAGTCAGTTGTATCCTGAGAAAAGTGGATCCGACTTTCATGTCAGATAAAAGAGTTATGTTTTATATTTAGAGTTTTGATTTGATTTAAAATCATTTCTTGAGGGACAAGAAAGATAATTGTAATTGTTTTAATCAGTCTAACTGATTAAAAACATGCAGACTAGGAGATCAAGGTCAAATTGTAAACCTTTGATCATAGAGTTATCTTTGTAATACACAAAACAAAAATAGGTCAATATGTTGTATAAATAGATGTGTAATCATTATTTTCAATATGGATGTGAGGATGATAGTAGCCAAAGAGCACATATATGGATCATACTGAAAGTTTCAAGCAAGAATAGCAAAAGATGAATTTGGTTATCAAGAACCAAGAATCAAGGCTACCAAGCAACATAGGTATTAATCAATCACATTAGGTGATACTTTGTACATGTGATTTGAATGGATATGTAATCAGAAATTGATGATTGCATACCCTCAAGTCATTGAGTATTTTTGTCTACATTCTAACAAGTGTAGCAAATAGAAGAAATCCTTTCAAGAAAGGTGGATTTAACAATCCTTTGTAAATCTCTAAACTGGGTGCACACTAAATAGTGTTGCTAAAGCTCTTAACAAAGTAGACCTTAACCAGTCTCCACATAATACTCCTAACAGGGTAGATCATCAAAAGTGATCAAATTGTAAGCCTTAATTGGCCCCTTCCAATCTGTAGATAGTGAAGTTTTTTGGGGTGTCATCCCCACCGCAGTTTTTACCTTCTAATAGGGGTTTTTTGCGTTACCATATCTTGTGTTGTGTCATTACATTTCATCAATGCTTCTATGAATGTTTACATGTTTAATAAGTTTATGAATTGATATAACTTACACAAAGATATGATAGAATAGATGGTTGGTAATACAATGGATTACTAAATTGATTAAGGTTGAAGAGATAAAAGTTTTAGAGGTACTGATTCACCCCTCCCCTCACATACATACTTCCCATTATTTCCAACATGTGTTTGGTCTTAGAATGCATCACAAGATTCTTTGATATGTTTATAGAACTATTAATATCACATAAAATAGTATCTGGATCTGTAATCTCCTCTTGCATACCTTCAAGTAGCTGTTTGATCCATACAATTTTTGCATAATTCATAGGTGCAAAACATGTTCAGCCTCGACAGTAGACTCTGATATTTAGCTTTGTTTCTTACTCAACAATGTCACCAATCTTTCTCCTAAAAAGAAAGCTCCTCCACTTGTAGTTTTTCTATCATCAATGTTTCTGGCCCAATTAGGATTAGTGTAGACCTTCAACTCAAAAGTTCCTCCTTTATTGTATAGTAGACCAAAGTCATTAGTTCCTTTCAAATATCTAGTTATTCTTTTAACTGTAGACATGTGTGCTTCCTTTGGATCGGCATAAAATATTGCAACAATACCAACTACATGAGCTATATCAGTTCTTCTATGTATAACATATTGTAACTTACCAATGATTGATCGGTAGAGTGTCTCATTTACTTTCTTTGACTCATCTTGTTTTGATAATTTGCACCTAGTGACCATTGGTGTTCCAACTGGTTTGGAGTCTTCCATCCCAAAAGTCTTTAGGATCTCCTTGATGTACTTTGATTGTATGATGTAGATCCCATCCTTGACTTTTGAATATGTAGTCCAAGAAAGAATTTTATCTCCCCTATCAGGGACATCTCAAATTTCTTTCTCATCTCTTCAGCAAAAGATCTACATAATTTGTTACTGCCTCCAAAAATAATATCATCAACAAATATCTCAGCAATTAAAATCTTATTATTACTATCACATTTCAGATACACATTACTATTGTCACTTGTTCTTTGAAATATAATCTTGATTAGATATGCATTTTATCTTTCGTACCATGTTCGAGGTGCTTGTTTGAAACCATATAGTGCCTTGTGTCGCTTGCATACCATGTCTTTGTTAGTATCCTCAACAAATCCTTTAGGCTATTGTATATAAACTTCTTCATCAACAATACCATTAAGAAAGTCGGACTTGACATCCAGTTGATAGACTTTAAATCCTTTGTAAGCTGCATATGCTAGTAGAATTCTAACTCCTAATCTAGCAACAGGTGCAAAAGTTTCACCATAGTTTATCCCTTCTTCTTGTGCATACCCCTTGCAAACTAGTCTTGCTTTGTTTTTTATTACATCTCCATGTTCATTCAATTTATTTCTAAAAATCCACTTTGTACCAATTACATTTTTATCTTTAGGTCTCTATACTAAAGTCCATGTGTTATTCTTGTCTATCTGATCTATCTCTTCTTTGATAGCTTTAACCCAGTCTTCATTCTCCAATGCATCCTTTAGTCTTCTTAGCTCTAATTCAGAAAATAAGAATGTATTGTATCTTACCTTGCTTCTTGTCATAATTCCAACATTCTTGTCTCCAATAATCTTGCTCAGTGAGTGGTGTCTCCTCACATACTTGGCTAGAACATGCTCAGTAGTCAATGGAATTTCATTTCCATCATTCGGTGGTAGCTCTCTCTATTCACCTTCCTCCTTAGTGTGTGCTTTTGGTAAGGTATTAGGAATCTCAGGTTGAACATATACAAATATTTGATAGTCCTCAGTTTTGTTCTTGTTGTCGTCATCATTTTTCTCTGCAAATTCATCAATTCTTATGTTTGCAATTTCCAAAATTTTGTTAGTAGACTTGTTCAAACATTTGTAAGCTTTTCTCTTTGTAGAATATCCTAAGAATATTCCTTCATCTCCTTTAGATTCAAACTTACCATCTCTAGCATCTTTTAGAATATACCATCTACTTTCAACTACTTTAAAATAGCTTACTTTCAGTTTGTGATCACACCAAATCTCAAATGGAATCTTGTGTGTACCTTTCTTCAATTGTACTCAGTTAAGTGTATAAGCAGCTGTCTTGACTACTTCTCTCCATTATGTTTGAGAAATAACCTTCTCAATCATCTGTGCTCATAGACAATCCACAATGGATTTGTTTCTCCTTTCAACTATACCATTCTATTGTGGTATTCTCACTGCATGCATTTATCTCTTTACTCCATGTTCACTATAGAAAAGTGAAAACTCATCAGAAGTAAACTCTCCTCCTCTATCAGATCTCAGACACTTCAATTTTCTTGCAGTCTCCTTTCCAACTCTTGCCTTGTACCACTTAAACATTTTGAAAGCTTCATATTTTTCTTTTAAAAACATGACATACATCATTCCTGAATAATCATCAACAAACAAACTGAAATATCTATCACCATAGTAGCTTTGTGTTCTCATGGGTCCACATAGGTCAGTATGCACTAAGTCCAAAATTCATTGTGTAATGTAAGATTTACTTGTAAAACTTGACCTAGTCATTTTACTAAATTGACATCTTTGCACATGACATTCTCAGGTTTCTCCAATCTCGGTAGACTTCTGACTCTATTCTTTTTTCTCACTTTAATTAGATTGTCAAAATTCATGTGACATAACTTCTTGTTCCATAACCATGCATCTTCAACTTTAGCATATAAACAACTCTTAATAGATGTATCAAGGTAAAATAGGTTACCTTTAGATTATTCTCTAGTGGCAATCAGACTTCCTTTCTGATCAAATAGTTTTACCTTTCTATTCTAAAATTCTAGTCAGTGTCTTGTATTGTTTAGCTGTGCCACACAACAAATTATACTTTAGTCCTTCAACCCAATAAACATCATCACATCTGGTATCATTCAACAAAATTATAGAACCTTTACCTTTCACAGGGTATGGGGCATCATTACCAAATGTAACATATCCAAAATCATGTTCTTCCATAGTAGTGAACTTAAGTGTGTCACCATTCATATGGAGTGAACAACCACTATCTATAATCCAAGTATCATTCCTGTTTACATGTGATATTAGGGATTTTTCTTCTTGCTTTTCTTCATTAGAATTATCCTTGATAGAAACATATACAACTTCTTTACTGTCATCATCATCTGTATCATCATCAATTAGTCATTTATTAGCAATGTGGCATGACTTCTTACCTTTGTTCTTGAAATCTCACAATATCCTGAATCTGTTTTCTCTTTTGTTATCATCTCAGTTGTCTTTCTTCTCACCACAATCATTCTCATGGCATCTAGCAACAATGTGACCAATCTTGTTACATTTAAAACATTTCAAAGGTGGACAGTCAGAAGCCCCAAAAGGACTAGTTGGTCCTTCAAATCTTCAAACACCAAGAGGTAGAGTGCCTCTACACTTATCACAAGTGAAGAAATGACTTGTATCTAGGTTATCACAACCTATCCCAAACATGGCAACCTAATCACTAGGTTCTAGCAAGTCTTCAACACCAACTCCCAATAGTTGGTTACTAAGCACTTAGACCAATTTGACACCAACTCCCCATGAAATGAATCCAAGGACTAGGGGTGACCTACGCTTAAGGATTTGTTCTATTTAGGTCTGTAAGATAAGGATCCAATGACCCTACTCACCATGTACACTAATTTGGGCATGGTTGCTATGATAAGCCCCTTCTAGGCTTGTAGCCTTTTCAAATGGAAATTTGGGCTTAGTATAAAAGTATTCCACATAACCCTCCAAAATAATTAGAGATCTGGATACTCTTTATGGACCAAGGTACTATACCAAAGCACCAATGCTCAGAAGTGAAAGGAAAAAAGAAAGACACATTGTTTTATATAAGCAAATAGGGCTAACTAGGCCTCCAAATACACTATAGGTACCCCTTCTGTACAAAAAGGACCCAATCCAACACTTGGATAATGTGAAGGAATGCATAAGGACTTATCAGTCTCAAATTCAGGTCTTGATGAATCTCCTATGGTGAGTTATGTGGACTGTACTCAATTGCTTGATTGGTGCACACATGGTCATGTACACCTAGGGCATCAGGCCAAACCCATATCCATGCATATTATCAAACCAAACCCAAATAATCTTAAACAAAATTTTCAATACATGAATTCCACCTACTAGGGTCATTAGATTCCCATGGTGCAATTGATAAATATGCACAATTGTTTATGAAACCTTGATTTAGGGCCTAAAAACCAGGAAGCAGGAGTAAAAATGCAATAAATTTCGATGTATAGAAGATTAGGACATGAAAACAAATGCAAATGGAAGATAGTTCATAGGGATACCTTAAACTGTCCGACTTTCATTCCCAACCTTCCGTACCAATTAATTGTTTCTCAAATTTAAAGGAAAATGGTTGATTTTTATTGAATTTGAATGCTAATTACAAAAAGTTGTCCTACCATCCACCTATAAGGGCTTATGTAGGCATTCCCAATGGTCACATCCACTTTTTAAACTAATTATCCATTTGGGAATGGATTTTACAACATTTGACAAAATTCACTAATGTTGCTTAAACGTTGCTTGACAACTTTTTAGCAATTTTGCAATATTTTGCAACTTTCAATCTAAGTGAACAAACTTGGTATAAACCCATGATTTATGATCCCACATGGATCTAAACATGTTAAAAACATGAAAATATGAGAAAATAACCTATCCTAAAGGTTTTGGACATTATTTGACCAATAGTTGACTACAAGCTTATTAAATGCCAATATTGGGACAAGGTCTTACAAAGGGTGTCCAATATGAAACCTTTATTACTAACTTGACCTAGAGACCACTAGGACCTTCAAGGAATCCATAAGTGCCAAAAAAAACACTTAAATTATATAGGGTGCTCTTGCACCATACTCCCCATGAGGCTTTGAACTCAAGTTCCCACTTGAGGTTAATTGAACAATAGTGATGCCAAGCTATTTGATTGTTCCTCCATCATCCAGGTAGCATCGATGTTAGGGAATCCTTTCCACTTCACTAGATATTGCATATAATTTTTCTTCCTTTTTTTCTTTAGCACTTTGGAGTCGAGTATTGTTTCCAACTCCACTAGTTTGCTTTGTGGAAGATCTGTGGTATAGTCTGCATCCTCCTCATTTTGTAGATTCTGCACATTGGTTACATTTGAAACACATTTGTAAGTGGCGAGATCTAAAACATTAAATATAGGAGAGATTGATAGTGTAGGAGGAAAAGATATCTCATTAGCATTTTCACCCATATATTTGAGAATGGTGCATGGCCCAACTTTCTTCATGTGTAGCTTTGAGTATTTTCCCCTGGGTAGTCTCTCTTTTCTTAAGTAAGCCCATTTGGAAATGGATTTCTCTCCTATTCTTATCTGCTTGTGCTTTGTATTTCATGGTAGACTGCTGCAATGTGTCTTTGAATTCTGCTTGTACCTTGGTGATTATCTTTGCTAGATCTTCACCTTATGTACTCACTCTAAAATCAGAGGGTAATTCCACCAAATCTAATGCACCTTTTCGGTGAAGTCCATAAATAGTTTGAAAAGGTGTTTTTCCAGTAGATCTGTTCATTGAATCATTGAATGCAAACTCTGATTGAGGTAAGATCATGTCCCAACTTTGGGAATTCTATTTAGTAATACATCTTAGGAGGTTGCCAAGTGACCTATTGACCATTTCATTTTACCCATCAATTTTTCGGTGATAGGCAGAGCTATAGGTAAGATTTGTGCCAAGCTTTTTGAAAAGAGTCCTCCAAAAATGTCCTTGGAATTTAGCATCTCTGTTTGAAACTATTGTTTGAGGTAAGCCATGAATTCTGACTACTTGTTTGAACAAGAGATGTGCTATGTGAGATGCATCATTTGTGCTTTTACAGGGAACAAAGTGGACCATCTTGCTAAATCTATCCACTATGACAAATACACTGTCAAAACCTTGTTTGGTTCTAGGCAAACCCATCACAAAATCCATTGAAATTGATTCCCATGGCCTAGTGGGAATTGGTAGAGTCTGGTATAGTCCTTGGTTAGTAGATACACCTTTGGCTTGCTGACATATGGTACAAGTTTCTATGAAATTTTTTATTTCATTTCCCATTTTTGGCCAAAAGTAACTCCGTTTTACTAGGTTTGTTGTTTTGTCTATTCCAAAATGACCTCCCAAGCCACCACAATGTTTTTATTTTATGATATTTGTTCTCATTGAACATCTAGGTATGCATAGTTGAGCCCCTTTAAGCAAGATTCCATTCTGAATTAAAAAATCAGAAAAAATTAGTATGATATTTACCTATCATCTTGGTGCAAACCTCAAAAATTTCTGCAAAATCTAGATTATCTGCATACAAATGTTTTAGTGATTCAATCCCCACACTCTGAAGTTGTACTTCTTCAACCAAACCGACCCTTGTGCTTAGGGCATCAACCCCTTTGTTTGCTACCCCTTTTTGTGCTTAATGTTGAATGTATATGCCTAGGAATAGGTTTTTAAAGTTTTAGACTCAAATTTTGAGAGTTATAAAACCAGTGGAAGATCCTTCACAGATTTCATCAGATTCAGAGTCTCTGGGACTAAGTCAACTTTGTTAGAAAAAGTCCTTTGGATCTAGAATGTTAATAGTTGAAAGTTATAGGTGTCAGAGTGCCAGATCCAGAACCATTTTTTATTCTGACATTTCTATGACAATCAAGACCGGATCAAAAGTCCACTCCTTCTCCTAGTTTTAAGGTGAATTCATTCTTCTTTTTTTCATCTTGCACTTAATTTTATTCCCAAATTACACTCTATCCTCAAATCTAGATCTTGCATTAGAACCCCTTCATCCTTTTGGGCTGTGCTAATCTGATTTGGGTTTGAGGGTGAGCCTTTTGGGGGTGTTCCTAATGTATCATACCCTCATCCATTTGATTTGGTGAGTGATCTTCCTCAATAGCATTTATCAACATTTCTTATAATACAAAATATTTGGAACTTCATTATATTAAGTTTGTAGACATTTAAAATCATTTAAAAAATGTTCATCTTCTTTTATAAGAAATTACTGTAAGTTCATATATGACAACACTTTTATTGTTACCCTACATTACCTAGGTATTTTGGGATTCAAAGGAAACCTAAATCGAAGATCATTTCTAAATTGAGATTCAAAGCTAACCTTTAATTAATAAGTATATTGTGAGAAAATTGTCTTATCACTAGGATATTTTATATACCACACGATCTAAACATATTTTTCATACACATCCCTGTAAGTAGACATGCACCAAATAGGATCTCATTATTAACTTGAAACAATTTTTTGAGATTCAAATTGGATCTCTTCCCTTTTTAATTTCTAAAAAGTGACTTTATAAATTGGAACAAAAGCTACTTAAAGTGTCAATATCATAATCATAAGAGAAGATAATTCCCTCTTGTTCTAATAAAAAACCAACCTTGATTCTATTTATTTTTCTTTCAAAAATATGGATAGATGTTGGATCATAGTTAAAAATCCTCATTGGATTTTTTAACACTATTTGTAAAATTCATCTCTACATTTACAAAAATGAGTCAATTATCCATCCTTTAGGCTCATTCAAAGCTAAAACACTCAAGTTTTATCATCTTTAAGCTTCTTTTCTAAAGTTGGGATGCCTTGTAATAAGTCTTAAAATCATGTCTTTTCTATATTGGGTTGTTCTTGGACACTAAACATATTTCAACCCATTTCCCATCAATAAAGTGTTAAGATTTGATATATTCATCACTTTATAATGCTCCAAATTATCTCTAATTTTTAACAATAAACATGTTAGTAAAGGTAATAATCAAACCTCTAAATTAGCTCATGGTCTACCTCATAACAGAAACTCAGCTTATGGTAATTAGTGTTAATGAGCACTACTTTATCTCACTATATGACTTCGTCATGCTAAACCAATATTCTCTTTTACTTGAAAAATGTAATATCTCAACAAAATTATGATAGCTAGCTAGTGCTATATTTTGAGGACTCTATATTATGGGTATTGCTTGAATATAAATATATCCTCTATGTTAGGTTCACTTTTCAGATGCTTGACCATTTTTACATGATTTTCCTTCAAGATGTTAGAATACTTTCTTTTTGTTGCATATGAATTTAAATGTGACATGACCAAAAACATCATTGTTGACCAACCTACATGAGAATAATCATGAGAGTGTGTGCATCTTCTTTACCCTTAAAATCTCTTCCATCATTACCTCAAGGGAAGATCTAAAGCACCTTTGCATATGGGTTTTATTTGATATTGATGACCACTTTGTGGGATTTACTAATTTTTTATATAATCATATTATGAAGATTGTTAGCTACAAATGTGTTTGTTCCAACATACAACTTTTTTTACACATTAATATAGTTGAATCACATATTAGGGTACAAAGTCACTCTACCAATAGGGTGACGCATCTATGAGCAAGTAAATTCAACATACTTATCTCTACTTATTTTCAAGCTTAGCTCTTAAATTGTAACTCCTCAAAGATCTTCTCAATCACCAAGGGAATGCACCATGCACTATGAATAGGGTCTCAATGGATTATCCACCCAAAAGATCATTGCTTCCCATGTGCCAGTGAATGAGTCCTTACATAAGCACGGTGCCTTTTCTCCCCGTTCTTATTAAGGGAGTTTAAACTTTGTTATCAAATGAGAAGGTTGTTGTTGGTCCTTATAAGTGTCTTTCCACCTTCCAAACACAAGATGTGCTTGTGTCTCGTATAGATTGGAAATGTTCAAGATAGTTCAATTTTTGAAGTATTCTTAATCCTTGCATAGATGCATCTTTGCTTATATTTGCACCTAAAATGAACAACCGTCGCCTTCTAATGTAAATTAACACAATAAATTTAATAATTTAATAATTATATATACCTATAACACTTAATTTAATGTAAAATTATTTTAATTTTTATATAAACTGTAAAATCATGACTACATTTCACTATAGAATTTCAAACATTTTTTTAAATTTAATAATATTATTATTACATACATCTAATAAAAATATTATTAGAAATTGCCATATATCCTAAAAACCAAACACAAACTTTTATAAGAAGATTAAGACTATAAAATATGTATGGAATGATACATATCCATGGCTCTATGTGTTGGACTGGGAAACAATATATTGCACATTTTGTCAACCTCTTCAATCTAAACAAAAACTGGTCAAAGAAATGATGGTTATAACTTAACAATCCTCCATTTTACAAGCTGAGAGATATTCAAATATTGTCATCGTTGCACTAGGCGTGAGGAATAATTCACAAACAATGGACTTGAGTACACAGTAAGCCTATTCTTATATACTTACCGGTCATGAGAATGCCAGATGGATTGTGATCGGATTATTCGGACAAACAGCGAGCCCATAAAGTGTAACAGAAAAATATTCTAATCTGTGCGCTAATTGGTCATGAGAATGCCAGGTGGATTCTCATTGTGCTCTGCCTCCTCACATTCATTGAAGTTCAAATATTGATCCGTCTCTTCCTCAAACTTTTGATCCCTCTCTCGCTCAAATATTTGTGAACCATTCTCGAAAATATCGTTAAGGCCACCAGTAAGATACGGAAAACTGTCATCACATTGTTCCTGAAATTGTTCTGGAATGAGCCCGAGAACATCTTCAAGGTAACCAGGAGGAGCTTGTTGCAAAAAAAGATCCGCTGCTGGCTGAAAATCGTAAGAATGCAGAAAATTAAGATCATGTTCATGTTGTTGCTTTAATTGTTTGGAATCATCCTTCGAAACATCCTTAAGATCCGGCAAAACGTTCAGAGAAGACAGTGAATTGAGATCCGGTTGTTGAAATTGTTGCGCACCACCTCTGAGAACATTCTGAAGGCTATGAGAAGAAGAAAGTTGCAAATCAGGATCTCCTTGCTGCTGAAATTGTAGCGAAGATTCCCTGATATTATTCTGAATGCTATCGGGAAGGAAATAGATGAAATCGATATCTTCTTCTTGTTGAAAATTCTTTGCCTCATTCCTCAAAAGATCCTCAAGATATCGTACTAGCGGGATTTGTTGTTGTGGAGGAGATCGTAGAGTATCAGCGGTGGAAACAACATGATCATTTTGTGGCGGTTCCAAGATAGTGCCCTTACCTTTGCCAGGTGCTCTGTTTGTAACGACTGGCTTTAAATTGTCCCTCTGATGAACGTCAAAGGGTAGATCCAAGTCCAAATCAGATCCCCGAGGCCGAGGATCTTGTGGATGAAATCGTACCGAATCAGAGCTGGAAACATCAGAATAGTCTTGTGAAACTTTTAATTTAATGCCTCTACTCTTTGCAGCTGCACAGCAAGAAACTGGGCGTAAATTGAAACTGGGGGAAGCCAGCCCTATAAAAATAAAAATTTACAGGGAGACAAACTACACAGGTTTTGATTTGTTTAAAAGATAAATGGAACAGAAACACATTTTCAAAAATTTAAAACTGGAACCAAAATAACAAAGACAAAGAAGAGGTAAACGGTTCCAGATTGTAAAAGAAATTTGAGCTATTGCTAGGAAAGAAAATTTGTAGTATGTAGAATTTGAGGAGATGTAATTCGCTATCAAGAATGCAAAATATTTGCGGCAAAATTTTGAAATTACTCAGGTTTAAAAAATTGATCATCCGTACCTGTAAATGTAGTGCAAGGATCTCTTCTTTGTCCCCGAGTACGAATAGGACGTTGCAAGTTCGAAACAGCATTGCCGCTTCTTCCTCGTGCCTGCCTTTCATTTCTTTGTCTCGCAATTCTTCCAAATCTAAAGAATGAGAAATGAGGTTGCATTTTTTAAAATAAAACAAAATATTTAGGCATTGTCATTTATCTAGTACTCACGGAAATGGTGAAAGAGGCTGCTCTACAAGAAGATTAGAGGCGGCTTCAACTTCCTCTCTATGATTTGCTGTTAGAAGCACAGATTCATGAAAACATCAAAGTAAATATCAAGTATAACATCTACGATAAAACAGACTTGGAATTCCATTCTGCTTCAAATGTTTAAGGAAAAAGAAATTAAGATTCAAATCTTGAAGGAAAAAGAAAATCAGTGAAGCATGACTGTAGACAAAATGGAAATGGATCTGAATTCACTGAACATGATCATTTTCTTCCTACTTCAAGAAATAACAGTAGACGAGAATTTCGTGAGAATAGAAAATCGGTTATGACTGCACTTGCCTGAATCATGGTATGTAATTAAATGTCGAGCAGGAGGCTTATGGTATCTTATATGTCCTTCAATATCCGAATTCGTCCTGAACACTTGACGGCATAACTTACATTTGAATTTCTTAACCAGTCTGTTCATGATTCACAACTCTTCTGATACTTTTATCAAAAACGATATCCTGTTGAAGAATAATTTGCCTGAACACAAAATAGATAAAATCAGGACATCAACAACAAGTTGAGGTAAATTTGACGTGGATGCTCTTTGCCTTTAAATTCAGTCTATTCTGTGTGTTACTTGACGGGAAAAAGAGCGGTCACCGTCACCGTCACCGTCGTGGCGCCGTGTGACGGGGAAGTTGACGGCAATTAACATTGAAGGAGTCTAAGATGTCCCTTCAACTTCTCAAAATGAGAATGGCTGTGAGAGGGCTAAAATTTTGGGAAATTTCAGTGGCATCAAAAGGTGCGTGATTAAGACATTTTTATTATTTTTAATATTTAAATTGAAATTTTTTATTTTTTGCATTTTATTTTTTGTATAGATATTTACCTAATTTTGTGTGAGATCTTTTGTATATGATGATATACATACATTCAAAAAAATTAACACGGGCTTTTTGAAAAATAAGAGTATTTTTTATTTATAAAATAGGTTTAAAAGAGGTTTTAATATTTGCTAAATTATTGGTTTATCATTGTATTATTTAATCTTTTCTAAATCAAGAATACTAATAGGGTTTGCTTAAAGCAATTAAGACAACTTTAAAATTGTATACTTCTTTATGGGTTTGTGTACATTTGGGAAGTATGAAGAGTTCTTAGTAGATTAGGAACTTGATAATTTTTATTTGACAATAAGTAAATATTTAAGTCAATTATTTATTTTGCATGTTAATTATGTTTTTAGTACAACTGTATTTTTTTTTAATATTTTGAATGATGTAGACAATAGTATGCACATGAATACTAAGGAGCAAAATTCAATGTTCCTAAAGTAAATTACTATAAACAAGTAAGCCATAGATAAACAATTAATATTCAAGAGTAAAAGAGGGAATTGTATCTCATCTAATAATATCCAAGGTTTTGAGAATTAGTAAACATAGATATAGTTTAAATTTGCCAATCAATAGAATGTCATTTCTAGGTGAATACAATGAGCAAGTAAAAATTCACATATAAGAATGAATCACTAAAAAATAGTTTAATTAGAATTAATATTAATATAACCTAATGATTATTCATATATGAATAAACAATAATATAATATTATATTATATTATATTCAGCACTATTATATTATATTGAATAATGTAACATAAATTTATTATATGAGTAAATCCAAGATAATATAACAAAAATATAATGGAAAATGGTTTGGTTAGAATTAAATTGTAATATTAAAATATTTTTATAAAAATATAAAAATAATGTAATACATGTTTTATTAATCATATAACATAATACGATATAAAATTACTATATTTAAACCCACTTTATTCCCTCCAAATCCCACCTCTTGCTAATAATCCCCTAATCTTGATTAAAAAGGTACTTTACCTCTAAACATGTGCACAATCCTCCTTTGACTTTTCCAACCTAACCCTCAATATTAGCCACTCATCTCCCTTCCACCTCTTAATCTCAACCGTCCATTTCCTTTTCAATTCTATAAAAGAGGCCTTCCTCTCTTGCATTCTCATCTCTCATTTTTGTGCTATTGTTATTATGCTAGAATTGTGGTAGGGTTTTATCATTGCTAGTTTCTAGTTTATTTTCAATCTTAAATCACATAGATGTTACATGCTAGGATCATTTGGTAAAAGTCAATCTTAGTTTCTTTCTTGCATTTCAATCCATGGTAGCTTAATCATGTGGAGAAGTTTGAGACTAGTTGTTCCATACTAGTTCTTGAATCTTTCTTCCATTTCATCCATTGTTGCATTGATCTTAATCATTTTCACTTGGGGAAGTCTTGAAATTGTGTTTCAGAGAGCACATTCACACCTCCATAAGAGAGAAAATCAAATAAGCCTCTTGGGTGCAACTTGTTTTAGCTCTATCTGATGATATGAGGATACTTTTTATCTTTCATGTTTGCTTTTATCTCATTTGAAATTTGGATGCTAACCCTCTAATGATTTCTTATTTGTGAGTGATTGCAGGTTGAAATTTTCCTTGTATACATTCTGGCACGCCCAACCACCTCCCAGCAACAATTCACTAATGGCATGCCGCTCATCGCGAGCACCTCCAACTAGCCCTCCATTTCACAAGGGCCCACATTTCATGCCCAACCAGTAGTCACTCAGCCTGCCTCAGCACAGATCTTCCCATCGCTTGTGCAAATGCAAACCAATCTACCAGCCTCTCAGCAGATTCCTCTAATTGGCCAAACCACGCAAGCCACTTTGTCCTCCGCTTGGGGATATTCTCAGGGTGCTATGCATGCACTTGGGATACCAACACAATCTGGTAATATAAATCCTTCCACTTCCCAAGTGCAATCATCCTTCATCAACCCTTTCACCGCACAGCCCATTGTGCAACCTACCCAACAACAGTTGCCATTCTACACCAACTACTTGGCCATGCCTCCCTTTGCAGCATCCCAAATCATCCCACCTTAGCAGCCCGTCATTCCTGCTAGCACCAACTAACTTCCTTCTCCCACTAAGGGCACTCATGTGCAAACCAATCCTCCCATGCACAGTAATACAACTATTCTGCTAACTTGTGTTGGATTGAGCCACGTCCCCCCTACCTATCTGCTTCCTCAACAAGTGTAACCACACTAACAACAGTAGTACATCCCTCAACCACAGTTTCCACCTCCGCAACAAATCCATCAATTTCCCTATCACACCCCCAGTATCCTCTGCAAAATCCTCATTTTTCCCCAACATCTTTTGACCCATATCACGCACTGGGATCCAACGTAATGGGAGGACCACCTCCTCTAGGTTAGTCAGTCAAGCGTGGGAGGAAATGAAGAACGCTCTCAACGAGCTCCGAGCTAGGACCGAGACCAAAACGTTCAAATTCAAAGAAGTGTGTCCCTGACCCTTTGATCAATCCATCACAACAGTTCCCTTCCCCAAGCATTTTGAGACTCCTAAATTTGACAAGTATCAGGGGAAGGGAGATCCTACTAGCCACATCAAAGAATCTTACATGTCATGTCAAGAAGTTGCATACAACGATAATTTATTCTTACGCCTCTTTCCCCAAAGCCTGGGAGGATCGGCTCTTGAATGGTTTTATAAGATCCATTATGGTTTGATCACGTCCTTTGCCGAGTTGTCCAAAAAAATTGTGACTCAATATGTGCACCTTGTCAAAAGTGAGTTATGTCTCCTCGACCTATGCAATTCCAAGAAAAAAGGAGGCGAAAGCCTAGTAGACTATCTCCAGACATGGAAAGGCCTTACTACCCAATTATCTTATCAACTTCCTGAAAAACATCTAGTCAAAATTTTCATTGACAATCTACACCCTAAATTGGTGCATCATGTCTGCATGAACTGTTTGCAGACATATCAAGAAATTCACAGAAAAGGCATGGACCTCGAAAAGGGTCTTATACATAATGGAACTATCAATTTGTGTAAGGAGATGAGTCCCGATAGACCTAAAAAAGATAGATCTCGCTACTGGAATAAGAATAAGAGAATCGTGACTGATGGTGCCACTGATACCAAGCATGTCCAGATTGTCGTCGCTGGACCTAACGTGCCCACTCTTGTATACCAACAACCGGGGCCTACATATCAGCAAAAACTTGTGTATCAACAACAAACTGCTTATCAAAAACAACCTACCTATCAGCAACAACCCGCGTACCAACCTATTACCACCCAACAACGCACTCCAACATATCCCCCTCTGGGGGTAAATTTTCAAACCAATTTCCAAAATCCTATTAATCAACCCAATGCTATATTCGTCCCTCGGGGACAAAAGAAACCTCATGCTCAAAACATCCCAAAGCACACATTCACCCCGCTGGATGAATCTATAGACATCGTATTTCAAAAGATAGCTAAGGCCAACCTAGTTGTGTACCTACACACACAACCCTTTGATGAATCAGCACTAAAACCCGCGTGGTATAGGGATAATTAGTATTGTGAATATCACCATGTTAAGGGACATGCAACTGCAAAGTGCAAGAAATTCAAACATTATATTCAAGATCTCATAGACAAAGAGGAGATCATTGTCGATGCACCAACTCAAACCTTACCAGATTCCAATCTGCAAATCTACCAAGACATGTTTCCTCAACACGACACTAGAAAAGGCTCTACAATCCTCCCCCACCCCCTAACACAGGGAAGGGAAAACAAGGAGACAACGCTGACAAGAAAGATTACACTCCCACACACATCAGTTATGATCAACTCATCAGTTGCATCTCCCAAGTTGAACCCTTAGTTACCATCATCCATATCAAGGGTGTGGACAACCACTATGTTGTTACCACCTTTCAAGGATGAATTACTTTAACAGGTGCTAGTGTTGCTACTCCTTTTGGATCACAATACAATTTACTAGAACACCTAGGGAATACCCTGCACAAATTTCCATCTTGGATCTTCTCCATACTTTTCCTGTCTACTAGGAGATCCTCAACAAAGCCCTAGAAGAATCTTGTGTCCCTAGCAGTTACCACCTTCTGAGGACAAATTATTGTCACAGGTGCTAGCACCGCTCCTCCTTCTGGAACATAATACAATTTACTAGAACACCTACGGAATACCCCTGCACAAATTTCCATCTTGGATCTTCTCCATACTTTTCCTGTCAACTAGGAGATCCTCAACAAATCCCTACAATAATCTTGTGTCCCTAACCACCTATCTGCCTCTTACGTAGTCTCTTTCAAGCCAACCGGCATGCCCCAAGCTGAACCAGACCACAATATCCCCCTCCGTATCATTGTCTTTGTCAACAACTTTGCAATTAAATGGGTCATGATAGATAATGGTTTGGCCCTTAATTTATGTACCTTAAAATTCATTAAATAATTGGGATATACTGAAGAAGACATAATGAACAATGTTATCACAATCAGGGCATATGACAACCTGGAAAGAACATCAAAAGGCACTATTTCCTTGCTCATTGAGCTGGGCCCTGCAATGCAAGATACAATATATCATGTTGTTAATCTTTACCTGCCATTTAACATCTTCCTTGGATGCCCTTAGATTCATTCTATGTAGGTTGTCTAATCCACCTTCCATCAGTGCATAAAATTCCCACATAACGGCACTAAAGTCACCATTCGCGTAGACCCCTGCCCCTTCGCATACTACCATGCGTTGGAAGCTTCTTTTTTGCATTCCAATCATTTTCTCAGGATCGAAATTGGCACCTTTGTCGTCAATTCCTATTGAACCCACTTAGATCCAAAGACCATCCTTTCCTCCACCCTTTCAATGGTCAAGATCAACAATGAAGCTTGTGGAGAATACAGTTTATTAGACACCTTCACAGTGGGAGCCCTACCATCTGACCCACATACTCAAGGTTGCCAACCTAATCCAAGCATGACAAGACCAAAAACAACTGAATCACAATAATTGGGCCCTACCACCTTCCTTTCTGGTGGAATTTTGAATAGCCAAGAGAGGTCCCCTAACATCAACCAATGGCTTTATAAGGACCCACCACCACCAGACATGGGTTTCCTCAACTACTTCAAGGGAAAATATCCTTCAACTCACAAGATGGTTACAAAAAGGTGGAACTATCAAGGAGGTGTCTTAGGTTGTGACGAAAATGGTATGAAATCACCTTATGTGCCCACCAAACAAGAAAAACACCTGGGTCTTGGAATGGACTCTACCACGACTAGGGGCACCAACAAAAACATCTATACCTATGATAATCTCCTATGTTAAATCATTGAAGTTGAACACATCCCTGAAGAGAAGATTGTGAAACCCTATGACAATGTTCTCGATGATGAAACCCTCCTAGGAAATTTTGTCCTTCGTCAACTAGCCATCAACTTCATTGACCTTCCCCTTGTCCACCCCGAGCTCAGTGACTAGGACCAACTGAGCGTCATACACATTGACGAGTTCCAAAGCGGGGAAGCACTCCTAAGATTCATTGGAGCTACAGAAAAAGAACCTTATTGGGGGCACCAATCACCATATGTGTACAAATTGGATCCAAAGGAATACTTTGGGGAAGAGGAGGCCATCAACCGCAAAAATGAAATAGAAAACAAAAGTAAAAAAAAATTTGATCCCCTAGTGAAAACCCCTCTAGGGCACTATCTGATCACAGAAAAGTAAAAACAAAGGGCGTATCTACTAGTGAAAACCTCTTTGAGGCACTACAGTATGAAGACCCTCCTCTTCCTTTTATTCATGATTATAAACCTAAGCAGTCATCAATCCTCATCAAAGAAACAAAACCCATCAATTTGGGTACAACAAAAAACCCCGCCATCACCTACATTGAAGCATCTCTGACTGAAGGAGAAGAAACAACTCTCATGGCTCTCCTACAGGAATCCATTGATAAATTTGCATGGTCTTATTCTCACATGCCCGTATTAGACCCAAACTTGGTGGTACACCATCTGGCTGTGGATCCAAATATCAGGCCAGTAAAAAAAAAACTTCACAAAATCTATCCTAAGTTTGCACTATTAGTCGAAGCAGAGTTGGCAAAATCGCTACATGCCAAAATCATTTGCACCATTGACTACTCAGAATGGATTTCCAACATGGTTCTAGTATCAAAACTAGACAAATCAATCAGAATATGCACTGATTTTTGGGATCTTAACAAAGAATGTCCCAAGGATGATTTCCCCTTGCCCAACATTGACATGATCATTGATCTTACCGTTGGACATGAGATGTTGTCTCTCGTGGATGGATTTTTAGGATATAACCAGATCCATATCGTAGAAGAAGATCAACATAAGACAACATTCACAACCCCGTAGGGTACCTTCTGTTATAATACGATGCCTTTTGGCTTGAAAAACGTAGGGGAAACTTATCAAAGTGCTATGACAACCATCTTCGATGACATGATCCATAAGATTCTTGAAGACTATGTGGACAATATAATGGCTAAATCTATCAAAAGGGAAGATCACCTAGATGTGCTTGAGTGCGTATTTGATTGGCTTGGACATTATTGCCTAATGCTAAATCCCAAGAAGTGTGTTTTCAGTGTCACATCTGGAAAACTCCTAGGGTTCATCGTATCTAGAAGAAGCATTGAAATAGATCCTAAAAAGGTACAATCCATTATGGACATGACTCCACCAAGATCACTCAGAAAACTGTGTAGCCTGCAAGGAAAGTTACAATCTACGCGTCCTTTTATCTCTCAGTTAGTAGACAAATGTCAACCATTTACCCATCTCCTGTGAAAAAGATAACAATTTTAAATGGGATCCTCATTGTCAGAAGAGTTTTGAAAAGATCAAAGAATATTTGGCTAGTCCACCCATCTTGGTACTGCCTGTGCCAAGTCAACCCCTCATCTTATACATTTTTGCTACCACAACAACACTGGGGTCACTCCTTGCTCAACTAGATGACAAGGGAAAGGAATGATCCATTTATTACATCAATCGAACCTTAGTGGGTTATGAGCTCAATTATTCCCGTATGGAGAAAGTATGCCTGGCAGTTGTTTTTTCCACTATATGCTTAGTTACACAATCAAACTCATTTCAAAAGTGGACCCTCTCAAGTACTTACTCTTTAAGACTACTCTCACTGGTCGAAAGGCAAAATGGGTTATGTTGCTAAGCGAGTTTGACATTCAATACGTAGACAGAAAATCCATTAAAGGGAAAGTCATCATTGATCAACTGGCAGAGGCACTAGTGGTGGACACATATCCTTTAGTCATAGAGTTTCTAGATGAACATTTGTGCATGGTAGAAGAGCAACCTACTTGGAAACTTTAATTTGATGGATCATACACAGCCCATGGTGCAGGGGCCAAAATACTTTTTTTCACCCCTCAA
The DNA here is from genome assembly GCA_018584345.1 of Thuja plicata. Taxonomy (NCBI): domain Eukaryota; kingdom Viridiplantae; phylum Streptophyta; class Pinopsida; order Cupressales; family Cupressaceae; genus Thuja; species Thuja plicata. Next base: position 86,960 of record MU226078.1, read on the forward strand.
GGTGACTACATCCCTATGTCATTCAAATTGGGATTACCCTGCACGAACAACATTTCAGAGTATGAGGCACTAGTCATAGGGCTCCGCATGACCATAGAATGGAACATCACAGATATACATGTCTTCGGTGATTCCCAACTCATCATCAAACAAGTTTTGGATGAGTATCAAACAAAATACGATAAGCTAATGCCATGTAAGGAGATGGTTGACAAGATGAAAGAGCATTTTCTTCACTTAAAAATGACACAAGTACCATGATTGCAAAATAAAGTTGCTAATGCAATGGACACAATTGGTTCTCTTTTGGAGATCCCACATGACTCTACACAGTACGAGTTCTTAGTTGACCAACTCCATGATCCCTCTTATGAGAACGATGAATTGAATCCCATGTGTGTCTATATTGGTCCCCAGTCCCCATGGTACCATGATATCCACACTTACCTACAAAATGGTATCATATCTCCTCATCTCACCTCAAACCAACACCAAAACCTTATTTGAAGAGCTTCCCGCTACACCATTGTAGCCAATACCCTTTATCGTCGAGGCTATCATAATGTACCCTCTAGATGTTTAGATGAAAATGAGGCCGCCCAGGATTTACAAGAGGTACATGCTGGGATCTACAGTGCCCACACGAGTGGCATGGTCCTAGCTAAGAAACTTTTACGGACATGGTACTATTGGCCCACAATGGAACATGATGCTTGTGAGTTCGTTAAGAAGTTCTTACCATGTCAACAACATGCCAATTTCATCCATGCTCCTGTGCAATACCTCTATCCTATTACACCACCTTGGCCTTTCTCCTTTTAGAGTCTAGACCTCATTAGTAAGAGAACTCCCCTCTTGTCTGAAGGACACAAGTACATAATCACCACAATAGAATATTTTACAAAGTTGGTTGAGGCAATTCCACTTACCCTCACTACTAGAGTACATATCTCAAAGTTCATCCTTTATTATATCATCTACCATTTTGGCATCCCCTCCACTATCTTCATAGATCATGGAGCACCATTTGAAAATCAACACATCAACAATCTGTGTGCTCACCTCCATATCCATCACTGCTTCTCCTGTCCATATTTTCCTCAAGGTAACGGCCAAGCTGAGGCAACTAATAAAACCATTCTAGAAATACTCAATAAATTTTTTGATGATACTGGTCGTGACTGGCATCTCCAAATTAACCCTGCCATCTCGTCATATCACACTTCATACCACACCCCTACAAGCACCACTCCATATTCCCTATTCTATGGTGCTGAAGCTATCCTACCCATAGAGGTTGAATTGTCATAATTGTGTGTTTCACTTAAGGAAATGATTACAGATGAATACTATCGTGTGGCACACCTTATGCAATTAGATCTACTAGATGAGAACCAACGACATGCATGTGATCACCTGATTGTGTACCAAAATTTCCTTAAGAGAAGTTAAAACAAAAAGATTCACCCATGGAAATTCCAAGTCAATGATCTATTCCTTAAAGAGAATCTAAAGGTGGGTACAAATCGTGAAAAGTAAGGCAAATTTGAAGTCACGTTGCAGGGCCCTTATGTTATCACTGCATGCTTCGACTCTGGGGCATATCAACTCTCCACTCCTGAAGGAGATCCTTTGAATGATCCTATAAAAATTATTCACCTTAGACACTTCTATGCCTGAGGACATGGCAATATATTCCAGTCCATGAGAAAAACCAAAAATAGTGTAAAAAGTCCTGAAAATATACAAAAACAATGTAAAAAGTGCTAAAAAAATCTCAAAAAAGCAGAAAAAGAAGTTGAAAAATGGCTGGCCCGATGAAAACCTAGAAAACAGGCACTTGGACAACATCAAAAAAATCAAAATCAAAATCAAAAAATCCAAAAAAAAGTAAAGAGAAAAGTTTTGTCCAATGGTGAAAACTTGGCAATCGGGCGTCTTGGACAAGTATGGGTGATGAGAACCTACAAACATGCGTCACACATAGTGTACCATTTCATTATCTATCAGAATTTTGACCCCTCCATCCTTTGCATCCATTTCATTCCAAATCCTCTATTCCCTGGGTGTTCCAAAAATATCACATGCATCAAAACAGAAAGATCCAATCACATCTTGTCTCATCGGAGATCTTTGTACATGCTCACTTGTATTTCATCACTCGGTTCTATCCTTGTATATTCGTGTCTTGTCCGATCTCCTTGCCATCGTACTAACACTCTGAGCCTCCGTCATGCTAACCTTCCTTGCCCAATCCTTTGCAATCCACCTGTTCGATTCATCAGTTGAGACTGGCACACACCAAAAACATGAGTCTCGTTGCATCCCTGCATTTTCATATCATTTCTACATTTCCATTAGGATCATTTCATTTACATACATTGCATAATAAAACATTCATGACATATTAAAATGCATCCATTACATTTCATCAAATAAACAAAAACATACATCAAATGCATAACCATACATCTAAATACATGCATCTAAAATCATCTCATCTTGCATAACAATAGCATAACATATAAAATCATCTAAACATCGCATCCTACAAACATCAATGTTAGTACTCATATACCCATATGCATCATACATAAGAGATCAACACATAGAATCATAAGATTCATTGTCGATTATATATATATATATATA
>MU226078.1:89816-124822 GCA_018584345.1 Thuja plicata
TCCCCAGTGATCCCTAAGAAGCCCACCCTGTGCTCTGCAATCGAGACCGCTCTTATTATGTCAGCTATCTCTGGACCTTTGGTAGTGCCTCATGATACAATTCCCAATAGTGGGATGCCTCCCTACCCACCCTAGTTGCATCTTTGTGCACTGTAAAGGCATCTGACACCACCTGAGCCATCTCGCCTACATTGGCTACCCGTTGAGAAATGTCTCCCTCTATCTTGTACATCTCAACCTGCCTCTATGTTGCATCCCTCTCTGAGGTCAATGCAATAACCTACTCTGTGGCCTACTCCATCTGCTCTGTAAGGGTCACTAGCTGATCTATCAGTATCCCTATCTCTGTCCGTAGCTCAGTGACATCCTATGTCAAGCCCTCCATCGAGAACTCTCTAGAGTCTACCATGCCCTGTAAGGTGTCAAGTGCACCCTCAGCCCTTTCCGCCCATGTTGTCTCCCTAGCTAATAATTCCTGCACCTGAGCTAACTTTGTCTGCATACTAGCCTCTGATACCTATGTCATCGCTAATAGCCCCTGTAAATGTCTGAGCTCTGTCTGTAGGCTATCTTGCTCTATGACAATTGTATCATGTGTCTCTTGCGACACTTATCCTACGGGTGGCCCCTATGGCCCCTGTATTCCATGATCCTTTCCCTATATCGACACCTAAGGTGCCTAATCCTGCCCATCTCCTAGTGGCCCCTGTTGCTCCTGATCATGTCTCCCCTCCTCTCCCTCCTGTGCCTCAAACCGTGGATGAACATGTATCCTTTGAGGTCCCCTCCTCTATCCTATTTTTGATGTCTCCGGGGCATCCCCCACTACTGTCTCATCATTAACATCCATCTAACCTGTCAGCTGCTCTTGACCAGCCACCTATACTAGATCTGTAATTTGTAGCGGTGTGTGTGCAGCCCACTAGGCTGCATACTCTGCAGTCATCCCTGCATCCACTACATTGAGCCTTAGCACATAATCTACCCATGCCAGGGTCCTCCATGTCACTCTCACTATTAGCACATCAATGCATCTCCCCCATACTCCAACCTCCCTAGTGATATGAGGATGTAAGATATCCTCTGCCACCACACCCTGTTGTAGCCTAAACTATCTCATCACTCGTGATGGTCTGTATCTCTCAATCTGGGAGATGGTCCTCCTGAGTAGAAAGTAATTTTTCTGAACATACGGAGGATATATGAAATCCTTGAACCCGTCCTCCACCCCAGTCTTCCAATCCATGGATCCCCATGGCTCACACACCTTGTATGGTGTCCAACAGAAAAACTAGATCTCATCGATCAACCGTCGCCAATAACTTATCTATCCCATAGAGGTATACCTTAGTGGTAGTCTGTATCCTCACACATAGGGCTCTCTTGGCTGTCAAGCCTCCAGCACTCCCATCGGTTGGAGAACTACAATATGCTCCCAAGCCCACACTAGTAAAAGTGTGACCCCTGTCCCCATGCTGCGCACCCTGTTGTACGCAACCATGTATAAGTCATGGTATAACTGTCCTAAGATAATATACCCCCAGTAATATGTCATACCTCGATCTAGCATCTCGGCTAGCACCCTAGACCACCCCATCCTGAATCTGTTACCTAGCAAATCTACCAACATTCTCCCACTGATCAATCCTACCAAAAACTATGCAATCCTCCTCAGCCTCCTTAGGGGCCTCCTAAAAGCCAACTGCATATAGTGATCATGGTCCTCCAGTCTATACTAAGGGACTGGTCCACGGATCAGTATCTGTATAATCCTTCATACGTCCTCCAATGTGATAGTCGCCTCTCCAGTAGGTAGATGGAAGGTGGTTGTATCGCTATGCCAGTGCTCGACAAGTGTCATCATCATCCCATTATGTGCCCATAGCCTAGGCCATTATGGCACATAATCTAATCCCATTACTAATAATATACCTAAATCTGCCTCTGTCAGTTGGCCCTCCAACTCCATCATGGGTGGCTAGTGCTCCTGAGATCCCAATGATGGAAACTGCTCCTACAAAATCCAACACCATCAATTCAATGTCAATTTTCTTCTCAATTCTAGTCTAAGCCCTCCCAGAATGGGGCATCATGTCCCTAGGTCTACTCCCGACCCATCCCTGGCACCCGCTAGGTTCTTATTTTTCCCTCCCTCTTGGTGTCTGCCCTTTTTGGCGTAGACGTCAGTTTGGGTGGAGACGCTAGTTCCTCAACCAACGTCTCCGAGCACTGTTTCTTTTAAACCCCATCTACGAAGATGTGGGTTCAAGTTCGGCATCTTTGCAGATGCTGGTTCAGAATTGTCATTCCCGTAGACACGGGTTCGAGGATCGGCGTTTGTGCAGACGTTGATCTAGGGATCGTCATCTTCACAGATGTCCGTTCAAGAACCAACATCTCTGATTCAAGCCCATTTAACACCTTATTTATTACTCTAAACCATTCCCAAAAATGTAAAAACTTTGATAGAAGTAAAATGCGAGGTCTCAATTGAGCTACTCACCGATGCCGGCCACTCCATAGGTCATCCATGGATCTGTACGCACTCTCCCAATTGTCCCTTAAGCCTCTTGTCCACCATATTTTCTCTCTAGAGCTCTTTTCTCCTCCAATAAGTCTTCACAAATGACCTTCTTTAGCCCTCTAGCCCCTCTTATAGCCCCCATTTTTTCCCCAAAAAAAATTTGCTCTATTTTCTTCTCCTACTTGTATATTATTGTATTATTAATCCTATTATACAATCTAAATGCATAAAAATTCCAAAGAATTCAAAAAATCATTCAGAAAATTGCAATAAACCTTTCCTTCTTTCTACATGGCTCAGTTTTTAGATTTTAGTGATGTTTTGACTCTTGCAATTGGGATCATGTTTTTCACCAAATCAGTTTTGCGACCAACTCTCCTTGCTCCTCATCCTTTTCATTTTTTTTTTCCAGTGAATATATTTCAACCAAATCAAATCCAATCATTTCCTATCAGGATGCATCCTTCCAGCGTCGGCTTAGCAAATCCTTCATCACATATTCCTGTTCATGGCAAGAACTTTGGACTGAATGACTGCTTGGTCATGAGGCCTTCTTTATTGATTTTATCTTTTTGTGTCAGTTGAAACCTACTCACCACTACCTTGATATGTTATATCTTCGTGCATTGTGACTGGTGGCTACTCATACATGCACCTTTTGCAGTGTGTTTTGTTTGAGTGTCTAGTCCAGACAAAGGAATCATGTCATTTGTGTTTTATAACACCTGATGCATACCTCCTTTTGCAATATCAAAATTAGATGTGCTCTCCATATTTTCAACACAATTGACTCCCCAAGTCCTGCATCTGCATTCTTAGTTACATGCATTCTCATTTTGTATCTTGCATTTTTGGAAGGCTTCTGTTTATTCACTCTTCTTCCTTCCTCCTCTTGCACTTTCTCTTTTTGAGAAAATTACACACACGTTTCTCTTATTGCGTTCTTTTCTCAAGGAGGCACAACCTCTTATTGTCGTTGCTCCGGCACGATTCCTAAAAACCCACTTCCTCTGGGGAAACTTACTTTTTCTTGTCTTTGACGCAACGTCACTTGCGACACCATGTCAAAGAGGGGCAAAATGTAGACGTCCAAAAATATTAATATTAATTCCCTTTTTATTCATCTAACTATTTAATTAAATTAATTAAATATTTTCACCTATGGTATTTCTATATTTTATAAATACTATCCTAATGTATTTTATCTAAATACATTTCCCTAAAAAATCCCCCTTTTAATAAATTCATATTTATTAAATCCCTCCGTTAAGCTAAAATTCCTCTAAACTTGGTTTAAATAAAATCACTTCATTTAAACCCACTTTATTCCCTCAAAAACCCACCTCTTGCTAATAATCCCCTAATCTTGATTAAAAAGGTACTTACCTCTAAACATGTGCACAATCTTCTTTTGACTTTTCCAACCTAACCCTCAATCTTAGCCACTCATCTCCCTTCCAGCTCTTAATCTCAACCGTCCATTTCCATTTCAATTCTATAAAAGAGGTCTTCCTCTCTTGCATTCTCTTCTCTCATTTTTGTGCTATTGTTATTATGCTATAATTGTGCTAGGGCTTTATCATTGCCAATTTATTTATTTTCAAGCTTAAATCACATAGATGTTACATGCTAGGATCACTTGGTAAAATTCAATCTTTGTTTCTTTCTTGCATTTCAATCCATGGTAGCTTAATGATTTGGAGAAGTTTGAGACTAGTTGTTCCATACTAGTTCTTGAATCTTTCTTCCATTTCATCCATTGTTGCATTGATCTTAATCATTTTCACTTGGGGAAGTCTTGAAATTGTGTTTGAGAGAGCACATTCACACCTCCATAAGAGAGAAAATCAAACAAGCCTCTTGGGTGCAACTTGTTTTAGCTCTATCCGATGATATGAGGATGTTTTTTATGTTTCATGCTTGCTTTTATCTCATTTGAAATTTGGATGCTAACCCTCTAATGATTTCTTGTTTGTGAGTGATTGCAGGTTGACATTTTCCTTGTATACAGTAATTTATTTCGATACCCACATGGTAGAAATTATTTTTTAGTAGGTATGTTTAAAAACCACTTTTTCAAAATGACTGTTTAAAGACCAAACCACACGTGTACCACCACTATATTTTGACCTAAATAAATAAATTTTTGCGAACCCTTTTGGGAAAGATACCTAAGACACCAAATATTGATGAGCAGAGATCTTTTTTTTTTTATTGAATATTTAAAAAAAAAAGTTGAATTAACTGTAAAGTATATTTTTGAGACCTCTATTGTACGACCACCATAATTTGATGAAAATTTCACATTATTTGAATTTTTTTTATCTTGAATAAAATTTTATGTAGATGGTGTCATATAACTTATTTTCAAAAAAATGTAAAACAAAAAAGTTATTTAAGTTTTAGTGAGCCTCAATATTTTAAGTTTAGGTACCATTTTTTATTAATAATTATTGCAAAAATAGAAAAATTTATCATATCACTAGAAAATTTATATATTTAAAATCTGGACAGTAAGAACTCTAATGAGTTTTTATTTCATCAAATACTTCGATTAGGAAGACCTTGAAATAATTATGGCAAGGCATAAATATGGTATTGGAGTGCCTTAGCCATTATTTTGGTGGTCCAAGCATAGGCTTGGTGATGCAGGAGCATCTAGGGTTCTTTAATAACTTGCATCATTTAGGAGTTGTTTGCTTTTGGATAGATGAACTTCTTGTTTTTAGACAACTTTCTAGGGATCCCATAGGCGGTCGATCAGTTGATATCTTGGAAAGGAGTGGTCAAAAAGGTTTGTTCCTTGTTCATAGATTCTGTGTCTATGATAGCGCTTCTTTTGGTGGAATAGTTTTTGAGATACTATTGATTATTTATTAGGTAGTTGTGTTCCTGATAACCGGTTGTAGTAAGTTGTCACCGGTTGGTGTCTTTGATGTCTCGATTGAGTTTTGTGGATCTTCATAAGGTACGGTCATGATATTTTGTTCATGGGGTCATAATGAATGTTTTCCTCTAATAGAAACCCATTTGGAGAAACCATGCTCAAGTTATGGTGAATTCTATTACTGGGTCGAGAAAGAAGTTTCTTGCTTCAAAGATAGTGCTTCATGAGGTGGCATGGTTTGAGAGATCTTATTGTTTCTTTGTCAGGTTGTTTTTGTTCTTCATGATACTGGTTCTTGGAGTTAACCAGTTGATTGATTGTGGTTGTGGTCATTGTTCTAATCGATTGATGATGAATGACATGATTTCCTAGGTGGATCTATGTATTTCTGACTTGATTTTCTGGATAGGTCTTCGAGAAATGAATTAAACGTATTTAATGTTGGTTAAGGCCGATTGGGTCTAACATGTTTCTTGGGATATGTAAATTTGGTTGAGGCCGACCTCTTTGTGGTTGTGTATAAATTTAGGGTTTGTAGTCATTTGGGTAGCAGGAAATAGAGGGGAAAAATTCTTGAGAAGGGTTGAATAGGAGAGAAGCTACTAGAGAATTGCTCTGAGACTTTGGAAGATCTGGGATAGGTCTTAATTGCATTTTTTTGTTAGGTTTTTCTTTGTACTTAGCCTAAACCAAGAAGGCCTTACAACCTGAAATGTATGAAGAAATTCTAATTAATAAAACTTGTTATTTGGATGCAAATCATAATGTTTTTTATTGTACCTTGTTTTTTTCTACTGTGTTGATAATTGCTAAAAGGATTTGACCCTCCTTTGGGGATTCTATGTCCTTCACTACATCACATGGTATCATAACTCGTTAGAGATTGTTGTGGTATGACTCCTGGTGTATGAACTTGTGAAGATCCTGAGACATTGTTTGTGAGGAGGAAGAGGTTAGATCTAACTCACATCAATGAAGGGCTTGCGCAAGGTGGTTGGAAAGGATTTGTTGTCGAAGATTGAGTTTTGTTACCGGATGATGGTTGTTATGAGCATGGTTTTATTTTGTTGTGATGGATACCAATCTGAATTTTGGAATTTTGGTGTTCCTATGTTGTTGTTGTGAGGTGGAAGAGGTTGGATCTAACTTGCATCAACGAAGGATTTTCACAAGGTGGCTGGAAAGGAGCATTTTTGTTACTTGTTGAGTTGTTCTTGTGAACTGGGGTTTTGTTAGGGGTATCATCTTTGGTGAATAAAAATGTCGATTGGAGGTAGTTGCACCTTAGATCTAGAATGATACCAAGGAGAATGAACTCTAGGTTTCTTGAACTGATCAAGGCTGAAATCATGACTAAGATGACTAGTTTGAAGACTAAGGTCTTGGAAGAAATTAGGGTTGCGGTTGTTGGGTTTTATCGAAACATTGGATTTGTTGTTTCTCTTGAAATTTGGGAAGTGAGTCTGATGGATTTTCTAATGGAAACTTTTCACATGGTAGAAGAAAGGATCATCTGTAGACTTGAGAGAAATCTTGAGGCATTTTTTGATAAGTTTGAAGAGCTTAGTGTGTGTAATGTAAGTTGGCATTTATCGATGATATAAGGGTTTGATTGGTCTATCAAGAGGCTTGTTTATAGGATGAAATGGAAATTTGATGTTGTTGTTGAAGAGGTATATGTTGACCTTTCTAAGGTTGGAGTGGTAGATGGTTTTTATGATCAGAAGGACATATCTGATGTGGAAATTGCAAAGAATCTTTTTGTGAGTAATGAGATGGTTGATGATGTGAAATAATTACCTTTTCCTGAAGGTGGTGACCTTGTTGATAGGGTTTACATTGGAGATACCGATCATGTTGTTGTGCATGAGGATTTGTTGACTGGGTATGTTGTTACCTATGTTACTAAATTGAAGAAGGATGTAGAGGTCAATGATGGTGAGGTTGAGCAACTTGAGTTCCTTTTTGTTGATGAGGATAAGTTATGTGATGAGTTGCATAATTTTTATATGAACGCGAGTGCACATTTGATGCATTATGTTGAGGATTCTGATAACTTTGTTCCTGTTAGTGATGAGATTATTTTTCCATTAGTATGCAAAGAAGATCTTTGGTAAACATACACTGAAAGACAAGACAAAGAGCAAATCAAAAATACAAATATCAAAGATCACCGAAAAATGCTAAGTACAAAGAAAATCGACGACAAAGTTTTGTGTGTAAACTGAAAATGCAAAGTGGAAAGGATAAAGAGGAACCCGACAGTGGAACCCAATGAGAATGACAAAGTGAAAACTGAGAGAGCAGTTAAAGTGGAACTTGAGAGATAGTTCAAGCAAGGAACACCGAGAGATAGTCTAACTAACTTTAGAGCATAACCAACCGACAGAAACTGAAAGTTAGTTGCAACTTGCAAAAAGTGGATCTGACTTCCACGTCAGATAAAATAGTCTTTCTATTTATAAAGTATTGATTTGTTTTAAAACCATTTATTTAGGGACAAGAAGCATTAATGTAAGTGTTTTAATCAGTCTAGCTGATTTAAAACACATAGACTAGGAGATCAAGGTAAAGTTGTAAACATGTGATCTTAGAGTTAATATTGTTTTACGTGAAAATTGATTAGGTCAATCTATCTTATAAACCTCAGATTATTAAGTCCCTACAAGATGCATGCCATGAAATACTTATAATGATTAACTGTCTGTCAGTTTTCCTTGTCTATCCTTATTCTCTTTGATTACCGATATGCAGTATAACTATTTACCAAAATACAGTAAATAAGTAGAGTACACCAATATATCCAGAAATGCATATGTGAAATGTAAAATAGTAAAGTAATAAACCATACACACATAACACTTGGATTTTAACATGGAAACCCAATTGAGTGAAAAAACCACTAGGACTGGTACCCCAAATTTTCACTCTTCTGAAGTGAGCCTTGTTAAGATCCAACCCTATTAAAGGTTACAAACACATTGTTAGGTGTGACCTTATTAGAGGATTTTATACATATAGGTTGTCACTTAGTATCGGGAAACTCAGTTTGCTACCATCCTTGAATCAACCTCTTTCTTAGACTGTCAATAGGCTTTAGGATAATCTAGTGCTACTTTCATGAATCAACCTTTTTGGCACTCCTTGGGATGTACCTCAATATATAGAAACTATTCAGTCCTGCTCTGTTAAGAGACTTGATGCTTCAGTGGTTAAATTGAAACATAATGACCTATTTTTAATGCAACTTGAATTGTAGATTTTCAAATCTATTTAAGTACATTACCTCTCTAATCAATATATCAATTCAATTCTTTGTGCTCCACACTTTTTGCTTTGTGATGTTGTGCTTCACTATTTTTCGGTGTCTACAGAATTCTTTAGCTCACCCTTAGCTTGATTGATCAGGACTGTATGAAGTTATCCTTCATTAGTTTCTCTTCAACATCCTCTTTTGATTCACTCCCCTTCCATGTATATATGGAATTAATAATGCTTGTCTCTTATATAGACATGATATTCCTTAATTCTTGATTCTTGATTCTTGGCATGATAAACAATCCAGCCGATCTGATTCAAAGCATAACTCATGATTTATCTTGTAGTTATCTTCTTGCCAACTGTACAAATATTCCTTAAATCAATCACTTAACTCTGGTTGAATAAAACAATGAAAACAACCAGTTAAGTCTATCTTTAGCTCTTGCCAGCTAGATATTTTGTCATTTTCTGAACTCGCTGTTCTGTCGGTCAACTCTTCAGTTAGTCATCGATTACAACTACCAGTTCCGTCGGTGTGACTCCAGTTAGATTTGGGATCTTTGTCCGTCGTGCATCGCTGGATTTTTACTCGTCAGGTAACTCTATTTTCAGCTCGTCGGGCAACCTATGGTTTTGTTTCATTGAGCAACACTGTCTTCAGCTCGTCAAGTATCATTGTGAATTTTCTTCTTTGGCTTTATTGATGGTGTGCACTCTATCGGTGTTGTCTGTCACTTAGTGAATACTTGACTTTTATACATTGGTGAAAGCATAACCTTTGTTCCATTTGATTTTATGAAGTCTTTGGCATTATGTACATGACCGTATAGATGATATCAAGTTGACATCAATGACAATACAAACCATTAACTGATTTAATGCCTTGCATTATCTTCAACTTAACATTATCAAACATTCAATCAGTTATATGTCATCAATCTCTCCCTTTGGCATTGATGGCAACAAAACTTATATTATCACACTATACTATTTCTAATACAATATGAAATACAATTGTTAAGATTCATCAAACTACCAATCTTTGTTTGATAACTGATAAATGTCTGAACTTCGGTAAGCTCTATTTTAGCTTAAATTTGATTCTTGTAGCTTTCTATTTTCTGATGTGTAGAATCTCCTCTAGTGTCGATTTCTACTTTGATGTCTTTCCTCTTTTCAGCAACTTTATCTTTGTGTAATCTTTCAAACAATTTTCTCTCCCTTAGGATATAATCTCTCCCTTTTAGAGTGATTTGATAATGGATAATCTCTCTTCCTTTTCTCAAAAGAATATGATAATATGGATAATCTCTCTCCCTTTGACAACAATGCCAATCAAATATTGAAATAGTGTTTGTTTCCAATTGTTTCAAATATCTGACATTCATGTCAAATAATCATTTTTCTCTTATCCATAATATATTCCTTGAATTTACCTTATCCATCAGCAATACAAAATTATTCTCTAGTGCTTGGTTCTAATATATACCTATTTGTATATAGATGTAGCTTTGAAGTTCTTCTCTTTTTTCTTGCATCAACATTTCTGATATTCTGATAATATATAGGCTGATGTAGCCTTTAGTCTGTTACTGACTGGTAGACAAGGGTTTGACCCCTAGTCTCTTTCTTAGGTACTCAAATGTATCTTTGGGTAGTGGCTTGGTGAAGATATCGGCCAACTGTTCTTTTGATTACACATACTCAAGTGTCACTTCTTTCTCTTGAACTTGTTCTCTCAATTAATGATACTTGATTTCAATGTGTTTAGTATTTTCATGCATGACTGGATTCTTATAAATTTTTATTGCACTGGTGTTATCACAATAGATAATCATTGGTTCTAAGATCTTCATATGTATGCCTTCCAGTAGTTGTTTGATCTAGGCAATATTTGAGCAATTTGCAGCAGCATCAACATACTCTGCTTCTGCAGTTGAGTGAGAGATGCATCCTTGCTTCTTACTGATCCATGTGACAAGTTTGTCACCCATAAAGAATGCTCCTCTAGTTGTGCTCTTTCGGTCATCAATATTTCCAGCCCAATCAGCATTGGTAAACACCTTTAGTTCAAATTTGCCTTTTCTTCTATACCATAAGCCAAATTCCTCAGTATTCTTCAGATATCTTAGGATTCTTTTCACAGTAGTCATATGTGATTACCTGGGGTTAGCAGAAAATCTAGCAACACATCTTACTGCATGTGCAATGTCTGGTCTAGTGTGTAAAACATACATGAGTTTTCCAATCATTGATTTGTACAAAGTCTGATTTACCTCTGTTGTCTTGTCCTCCTTTGTCAACTTACATCCAGTAGCCATCGGTGTTCCAACTGGTTTGGATTCTTCCATCTTGAATATCTTCAGGACCTCTTTGATGTATTTGGACTGTGTAATGAAAATACCTTCACTTTGTTGAATAATCTGTAGACCAAGAAAGAACTTGATCTCTCCAAACATAGACATCTTGAATTCTTTTCTGATCTCATTAGAAAATGATTTGCATAGCATATCATTGCCTCCAAATATGATGTCATCAACAAATATTTCAGCAATCAAAGTGTTAGCATCAGTATCTTCTTTTAAATAAAGATTGTTGTTTTCACTAGTCCTTTTGAATCCAATACTTATTAGATAGGAATGAATTCATTCATACTAGGCTCTTGGAGTTTTTTTTAATCCATACAAGGCTTTGTGAAGTCTACATACCATGTTCCTCTTGTCTGGATTTACAAACCCTTCTGGTTGCTCAATGTATACCTCTTCTTCAAGTATTCCATTTAGGAATGTTGACTTGACATCCATTTGATATGCTTTGAATCCTTTGTATGTAGCATAAGCAAGTAGTATTCTCACTCCTTCTATCCTAGCAATGGGTGCAAAGGTCTCTCCATATTCTATACATTCCTCTTGTGCATACCCTTTGCATACTAGTCTTTCTTTGTTCCTGGTGACTTCTCCATTCTCATTCAGCTTATTCTTGAATATCCATTTTGTACCAATGACATTCTTGTCATTTGATCTTGGCACAAGTGACCATGGTTTTTTTTTCAATCTTCTCAATCTCATCATTCATAGAACTTATCCATTCCTCATTATCTAGTGCAACATTGACAGATTTTGGCTCAAACTCACAAATTAAGCAACTTGAGTTTAAAGACTTACTTCTTGTTCTTATACCAGCTTTCTTATCTCCTATGATATGGACCTCTGGATGGTTCTTCCTTACATATCTTGCAAGTATAGGTACAGTCCTTTGTCTATTAGCTTGATCATTATTTTGATCTTCATTATGTTCTTCATCACCTTGCACACTTTCTTGATCATTATCCTGACCGTCGGTATTTGCAGCCTAATGTTCTGGAGTAGTGATTTGCAGCTCAGGTGTTCTACATTGTTTGTAGGGTAGAGTGTCAGGTTCCTCATTGTAATTGAACTTATTGTATTCCTCTGGTTCTTTAGTGCTTTCTTGTTCATTCTTCTCTGCAAATTCATCTATCTTTACATTTGCACTTTCAATAATTTTGTTAGAGGCTTTGTTTAGACATTTGTAAGCCTTTCTCTTGGTAGAATACCCTAAAAAAATTCCTTCATCACTCGTGGAGTCAATTTTTCCATTTCTATCATCTTTTAAGATATAACATTGACTGCCAAATTTTTTGAAATAACTCACATTGGGTGTGTATCCATACCATAGCTCATAAGGTGTCTTCTTGGTGTCTTTCTTCAGTTGTACTCTATTTACTATGTAAATAGATGTGCTGATAGCTTCTCTCTAGAATATTTGGGTGATTCCTTTTTCTATCATCATTGTTCTAGCACAGTCAACTATTGATCTGTTTCTTCTTTCAGCAATCCCATTTTGTTGTGGTGTTCTTGGTGCAGAAACCTGTCTTTTTATACCATACTCATTACAAAAGTTAGTGAATTCATCTGATATAAACTCACCTCCTCTATCTGATCTCAAACATTTTAGATCCTTAGCACTTTTTTTCTCTACCAAAGCCTTATACCATTTAAACATCTTGAATGCTTCATATTTATCTTTTAGAAACATGACTGTCATCATTCTAGAGTAATCATCAACAAAGAGAATAAAATATCTATCTCCATAATAACTCTTTGTCCTCATAGGTCCACATAAATTAGTGTGGACTAATTCTAGAATTGCATCAGATGTATGAATTTTTCTTTTGAAACTAGACTTTGTCATTTTACCTTTTTGACAGTTTTTACGCATGATGTTGTCGGGCGTGGTCATTGTCGGTAAGCCTCTAACATTTCTCTTTTTTCTAATTTTAATCATGTTGTCAAAATTCACATGACACAATATTTTGTGCCACAACCATATGTCATATTTCGTAGCAATCAAACAAGTGGAGTCAGTATCATTCAGATAGAATAAGTTACCTTTTGTCTGCTCACTGGTACCAATCAGATTTCCAGATTTGTTGAAGATCTTTGCCTTCTTATTTTCAAATGCTACTTTGTGACCTAAATTATTCAACTGAGAAACACTCAATAGATTATAATTTAATCCATTTACCCAATAAGCATTTTCACACTTTATCTAGTTATTCAACATTATTGTTCCTCAACCTTCAACTAGACAAGGTGTGTCATTTCCCATTCTTACTGATCCACCATTGTAGTATTCAAAAGTCTCAAACTTTTTCTTATCATCTGTCATATGATGAGTGCAGCCACTATATATGATCCAAAAATCATTTTTACTAATTTTAGATATGAGAGCTGTTTCTACATACCTTTTTTCATCATCATCTGAATCATCCTTTACAGCCATAAACACCATCTCAATATCTTCATCACATTTGGTGTCACTATCATCATCCTTGAATTTTCCTAGGTAGCTGACCTTCTTTCCTTTGTCCTTGTAGTCTTGGGTATCTCTTATTTCTGATTGTTGGTAGCTTCTATAATCGCCTCTGTCAGACCTTTTCTCAAAAGATCTGTCATTACTTCTTTCATCTTTTCTTTTGTTAGTACATCTTGCAGCAAAGTGTCCAATCTCTTTGCAATTAAAACAAACAAGTGGTAATTTACCTTTATATTTACCTTTGCCTCTCTGGATTCTTCTTGCCATAAGTGCTTCAATCTTTACTATCACTTTCTTTTCTTATAGTGTCTTTGTGACTTGATTTACTTGTTCTCATAGAATTTTTGAATGCGGACTCTATGTTTGGTAAGACACTATTATCAAAATTATTCATTTCAAATGAAATCAGTCTTCCAATTAAAATGTCTAGAGTAACATTGCTATTTTCTACTGCTCTCATTTCTTGAATGACAGATACTCTAATAGCATAGGTAGGCAGTAAGGTTCTTAGAATTTTACTTACCACTGTATCTTTCTCTAGTACACCTCCAACTCCTTGGATTGCATTGACTACCTCTTTAATTCTTGTGTTGTACAGAGTGATTTTTTCTCCTTCTTTCATTTTGAGATCATCAAACTTTCCTCTAAGGCTTTCTACCTTGGCTCTCAAAACATTTTTGTCACCACCATGTACAAGATTCAATTTTTCCCACATCTGCTTTGTAGATTTGCATTCTCTGACATCTTCAAATTCAGCATCAGAGAGTGAGGAAGCAAGCTCTATCATCATGTCATTATGTTCATGCTTCTCTCTCATTTGTTCAACTGTTGGTGCTCCTGTGGGCAACACATATTCAGTTTCAATGAATTGAGTAACATCATTACCAATACCTGATAGGTGGAGTCGTATTCTACTTTACCATGAAGCAAAATTATCTTTGTTTAACTTGGGCACATCTTTTCTGTTCATCTTGTGATCTTTGACTTAGGTCTTGAAACCTTCCTTCTAAGCACACAAGCTCTGATACCAATTGTTAGTAATAACAGAGAGAGGGGGGGTGAATCAGTGGCCTCAAAAATTTATCCTTTAATCACTAACCACCAATCAAATAAACCTCAGATTATTAAGTCCCTACAAGATGCATGCCATGAAATATTTATAATGATTAACTTTTTGTCGGTTTTCCTTGTCTGTCCTTATTCTCTTTGATTATCGATATGCAGTATAACTATTTACTGAAATAGAGTAAATAAGTAGAGTATACCGATATATCCAGAAATGCATATGTGAAATGTAAAATATTAAAGTAATAAACCATACACACATAACACTTGGATTTTAATGTGGAAACCCTGTTGAGAGAAAAAACCAACGGGACCGGTACCCCAAATTTTCACTCTTCTGAAGTGAGCCCTGCTAAGATCCAACCCTGCTAAAGGTTACAAACACACTGTTAGGTGTGACCTTGTTAGAGGATTTTATACATATAGGTTGTCACTTAGTATTGGGCAACTCAGTTTGCTACCATCCTTGAATCAGCCTCTTTCTTAGACTGTCAATAGGCTTTAGGCAAATCTAGTGCTACTTTCATGAATCAACCTTTTTGGCACTCCTTGGGATGTACCTCAATATATAGAAGACTGTTAAGTCCTACTTTGTTAAGAGACTTGATGCTTCAATGGTTAAACTGAAACATAATGACCTGTTTCTAATGCAACTTGAATTGCAGATTTTTAGATCTATTTAAGTACATTACCTCTCTGATCAATATATCAATTCAATTATTTGTGCTCCACACTTTCTGCTTTGTGATGTTGTGCTTCACTATTTGTCGGTGTCTGCAGAATTCTTTAGCTCTCCCTTAGCTTGATTGATCAAGACTGTATGAAGTTATCCTTCATTATTTTCTCTTTAGCATCCTCTTTTGATTCACTCCCCTTCCATGTATATATGGAATGAATAATGCTTGTCTCTTATATAGACATGATATTCCTTAATTCTTGATTCTTGATTCTTGATTCTTAGCGTGATAAAAAATCCAACCAATCTGATTTAAAGCATAACTCTTGATTTATCTCATAGTTATCTTCTTGCCAACTATACAAATCTTCTTTAAATCAATCACTTAACTCTGGTCGAATAAAACAATGAAAACAACCATTTAAGTTTATCTTTAGCTCTTGCCAGCTAGATACTTTGTCATTTTCTGAACTCTCTGTTCCGTCGGTCAACTCTTCAGTTAATCGTTAGTTACAACTGCCAGTTCTGTCGGTGTGACTTGAGTTAGCTTTGGGATCTCCATCCGTTGGGCATCATTGGAATTTTACTCATCGGGTAACTCTGTTTTCAGCTCGTCGGGCAACCTGTGGTTTTTCTTCGTCTGGAAACACTGTCTTCAGCTTGTCGGGTATCACTGTGACTTTTCTTCTTTGGCTTTACTGATGGTGTGCACTTCGTCGGTGTTGTCTATCACTTAGTGAATACTTGGCTTTTATGCATTGCTGAAAGCATAACCTCTGTTTGATTTGATTTTCTGAAGTCTTTGGCATTATGTACATGACCATACAGATGATATCAAGTTGACATCAATGACAATACAAACCATTAACTAATTTAATGCCTTGCATTATCTTCAACTTAACATTATCAAAAATTCAATCAGTTATATGTCTTCACAAATACCTCCCAATCCAACTGGGAGATAGTATGCCAAAAGAACTTCAAGATAGGCTATAAAAAAGATGGACTTTTCCCTTACACTTCGAGAAGGAAATCAGGGAAAGAGCCCTAGTAGCAGTCATGCCTTCCGAATCCAAAATGGAGGAGATCAAAGAAATGATGAAGGCTCATTCCAAAAGGTTCTCACCGAAGATGAGATCCTACCAAGTACTTAAAGGACATCTACTGAAGTTAGACCGAAAAAGTGAAGCCAGATGGAGGAAAATACTTAATATTCCTGAAAAAAATACAAATCCCGAGCCACAGAGAGCTCTAACCGAGTATCAAGAAATCAAGAATGATCAAGCTACTGAGAGAACAAAACCAGTTACCATCATAGATGTTGAATTGGACAAGGAGGAACTGGACACCATAGGCAACAAGAATATGAATGTTGCAAATGAGACATGGTTGGACACCACTGTGGACAACATTATGGACAACACAGTCATTGACATAACCGATGATCCAATAGAAGAAATACAAAAAGATGAAGATGTCACTGTTACCAAGGACAAGACGTATGAACAGGACACTACATTTGACACTTCACAGGTGAACATATCAAGAAACATGCCAATATTGATGCAAGCCATCAATATACTTCAAGAAAAAGACAAATCACCTGACAAAGAATCAAGCATTCCCATGGATGCAGGGGATGAAGGAAAGAAAGACAACATCGATGAAATATATATCATCAGAGACACTCATATTGTAACGGAAACTAACAAGGTTATAGAAGGAGATTTAAAGAAAATAGATGGAGACACTACTGAGTAGTATCCACAAACAAAGGAAGATGTACATAAGGATACCGATGAAGGAGCAAAAACAATAGATGACATTCCCGAGGTAACCAAACAAGTTGCTACAAATAATGTAAAGGTTGATGTGGAGACATTCACTCAAAAATGACAAGATGACATCGAAGCATGGTAGAAAAAAGAGGCAACACCACAAATCACTTCATCTAGCACAATAGACAAAGCTAGGAAGATGGCTATGGTTCTACATTCAAGTGAAACTCAGAAGAAGAAGAAATCAAAAAAGAGTTACTTGGTAGTCACTCTAGACGAGATAATTGAGATACCCAAATGTGACCCAACTACACTTGACTATGAAGCACTTAAAGAGTACGGTGAAATATGCCAAAGGAATGCACTATAGGAGAAGCTAAGAAAGTAGCACCAAGACTCCATGGTACTAGAAACAACTAGGGACATCTTGCATCAAATTGTACCTGATGTTGATGTTGATCAAAATAAACCTATCCTTGATCAACTAGCCACTCTCATCGAGGCCATTAGAACACAAAACATTTATGCAGAAAAGACAATTGAGGAGAGAGCATAGCAAAAATATCAACACAAACTTGTTGAAAAGATCAGCCAAGAAGTGACAGAAAACAAGGTAAAGCTTTCAAACTTAGTAAGTGAATTAGATCCAATAATTGTTGAAGCTATTTCCTTGATCCAACAATTGAGCACACTTGACAAATTCACTAAGGAGCATAGTGATAAAATAGAAAAGTTAGATTCTAATCTAGCTACTAGTGCTAAAGGCTTAATAACCAAGGACAATGCAAAAATTTACATTATGAGAATATTGTTGAGATAAAAAGGTTAAGACAGGAACTTTGGGAAGCAGAAACACAATTTAGGGAAGAGGTCACTAAGCTTCGAGCTCAACTTCTACCAAATCTAACATTGCTTCAACAACATATCATTTCAGCATGACAACTGATAGCTACCCCCGAGATGTCTGTAGTAGACAACATCTATGATATGCATTCAAGGGTAACACTCGATCACATGGCTCTAGACAACTTGAAGGACAAATTGGAGAAGATGATGGAGGACATGAATTCCTCACACTCACATTTTTTATAAGCTATAAAGTATACAACTTTTCCCTTAATATCCAAAAAGGGGGAAAATAATGATATATACAGCACAAGGTGAAAAAGAGTAAAGTATCATGTACATACACTTATACTATACTGACATATGCATAAGGGAGTCATTAAATGACTAAGGAATATATATGATGTACATACTAAACCTTTTGTTAAGTATTTTGCACATATCAATTTTTTATACTAATGTCAAAGGGGGAGATTTATGACATTATTTTTCCATTAGTATGCAAAGAAGATCTTCGGTAAACATACACCAAAAGCTAGGACAAAGAGAAAACCAAAAATACAGATATCAGAGATCACCGAAAACTGCAAAGTATAAAGAAAATCGATGACACAGTTTTGTGTGTAAATCGAAAATGCAATGTTGAAAGGATAAAGAGGAACCCAACAGTGGAACCCGATGAGTAGGACAAAGTGCAAACCAAGAGAAAAGTTAAAGTGGAACCCGAGAGACAGTTCACGCAAGGAACACCGAGAGACAGTCTAACTAACTTCAGAGCATAACCGACTGACAGAAACTGAAAGTTAGTTGCAGCCTGCAAAAAGTGGATCTGACTTCCACGTTAGATAAAATAGTCTTATTCTATTTATAGAGTCTTGTTTTATTTTAAAACCATTTCTTTAGGGGCAAGAAACATTAATGTAAGTGTTTTAATCAATCTAGCTTATTTAAAATACATAAACTAGGAGATCAAGGTAAAGTTGTAAACCTGTGATCTTAGAGTTAATATTGTTGTACATGAAACTTGATTAGGTCAATCTATCTTATAAATAGATGTTGTAATCATTAATTATACATGTGAGGATGGATGAGAGGATGAATGAATTCTACGAACATATCTATGTATCAAATTGAAAGTTTCAAGAACCAGAACAACAAAAGGTGAATTTGGTTAACAAGAACCAAGAACAGAGGCTATCGAGAAACATAGGCATTATTAAATCACATTGGGTTATACAGTTATACATGTAATCTTAAAAGTATCTGTAATCAGTAATAGGAGATTGCATACACCAAGTCAAAGTGTAATTTTCTTACATTCTAACAAGTGAAACAAAGTGTAAAAATATTTTCAAGGAAGGTGGATTTAACCATCCAAAATGTAAATCTCTTAACTGAGTGTACACTAAATAGTGTTGTTAAATATCTTAATAGAGTAGACTTTAATAGGTCTCCATAGATACTCCTAATAGGGTAGATCATCAAAAGTGATCAAATTGTAAGCCTTAACCGCCCCCTTCCAATCTACAGATAGTGAAGAATTTATGGGTGTCATCCCCACCACAGTTTTTACTTTGTAACAGGAGTTTTTAGCATTATCATATATCTTGTGTTATGTGTCAATTACTTTCATGAATGTTTCTATGAATGTTCACATGTTTTCTAAGTTTATGAATTGATAAATCTTACACCAAGATAGAATAGAATAGATGGTTGGATAAACAATTGATTACCTAAAGGATAAAGGTTAAAAGATACAAAAGTTTTAGAGGTACTAATTCACCCTTCCCCTCTCAGTACACACTTCCCATTAATTCCAAAAGTTAGGAGGTGTGTTGACTCATTGGTTTTAGTGCAAAGGATTCAGAGGTTTGAGTGGAAGATGCAGAGGTTTCTTGTGGGCAGATTTGTTTTCTTGATCTTGAGGAGTGGGAAACCGATGGTTAAGATGAAGTGGTTGAATTCTAATTTTCTTGTGGAGTCTCAGTCTGAGACAAAATTTTCTATTGACCCTAGGTGTCTAATGCAGGAGCATCTAGGGTTCTTGAATAACTTGTATCATGTAGGAGTTTTTTATTTTGGATTGATGAAGTTCTTGGTTTGAGATAGTTTTCTAGAGATTGTACGAGCGATTGATCTATTGAGATCTTGGAAAGGAGTGGTTAAAATAGTTTGTTCCTTGTTCATAGATTCTATGTCTATGATAACACTTATTTTGGTGAAGAATTTTTTGAGATATTTTTGGTTCCTTATCGAGCAATTGTGTTCATGATAATCGATTGCAGTGAGTTATCACCAGTTGATGTATTTGATGTCTTGGTTGACTTCTGTTGATCTTTAGAAGGTGCAGTCATGATATGTTATTCATGGGGTCATAAGGAATATTTTCCTTTGATAGAAAATCATTTTTAGTTACCATGCTTGAGTTATAGTGAATTATGTGATTGGGTCGAGAAAGAAGTTTCTTGCTTCAGGCAGTCTTCTGAGATTCTGAGATCGGTTGAACTGAGGAGATGTTTGCCAAGAGTGATGAAAAGGGTTTGTTTATTTATGTTTGTAGAGACTAATTCTATGATAGCACTTCATGAGGTGGCATCATTTGAGAGATCCTATTGTTTCTCCATAGGGTTTTTGTTCTTCATGACATTGGTTCTTGGAGTTAATAGGTTGATTGATTGTGGTTGTGGTCGTTGTTCTTATTGATTGGTGATGAATGATGTGATTTCCTAGGTGGATCTATGTGTGGTCAACATGATTTATTGGATAGTTCCTCAAGAAATGAATTAAATGTTGTATTTAATTTGGTTTAAGTCCGGTTAGGTCTAACACATTTCTTGGGATATGTAAAGTTGGTTGAGGTCAACCTATTTGTGTTTGTGTATAAATTTAGGGTTTCTGATCATTTGGTTACAAGAAATAGAGAAGAAGAAGTCTTAAGAAGGGCTGAATAGTAGAGAATTTTCTAGAGGATTTCTTTAAGACTTAGGAAGATATGGGATAGGTATGAGTTGGGTTTTGTTGTTAGGTTTTTCTTTCTACTTGGCCTAAACTAGGAGGGCCTTATAACCCAACATGTAAGAAGAAATTATTATTAATAAAACTTTCTATTTGGATGCAAATCATATTGTTGTTGATTGTATCTTGTTGATTTCCACTAGGTTGATAACTGTTGAAAGGATTTGACATCTCCTTTGTGGATTCTCTGTCCTTGACTACATCACTTGGTCCCTCCAAGCCTATCCAAAACTGAAGTCAAATGCAAAAAGTGAAATGAAAATTCAACTTTTTAAAAATGGGCACATGTTTAAAAATGCGTACCCATTTCTTAAATATAATAAATTAGAAAGTAAAAATGAGTTTCTAGGCACAATTTAAAATTAAAAAATGGGAACCCATTTTTTGAATTTTTGGAAGGGGCATCCAAGCCTAAATTGGGTTCCCGTTTATTTCAAAAAGGGTGCCCGTTTCTAGCGGCATTTTTCAAGTCCACAAGAATTATGCCAAATTGGGACCCAACTAATTACACGTACCTAGGTTTAGATAAAAATTATTTTTGATCAAAACTAATAAGTTTCAATTGAAAGTTCTTTCTATCAAAAGTACTTGCCTAGGCATGATTAAAATCTTAACTCGGGTACTTTTCACTGAAAGTACTTTCCTACTTTTGATAGAAACATAATCGGTCAATTTAATTCTTTTTTAGGCTAGTACTAATTTCATATAAATAAATATGTCTTTTTCTGAGTTTGTAAATTCAAAATTTGAAGAATAATTCACAATTTTGAGAAGGAAGACATTTGGAAGTGCATTGTTTTATATTTTGTCAAATTTTTGAAGAGCATTTTTGTGAAGGAAAGTGATGGGTCAAAATAAAGGGACACGCGTAAATAAGACTACATGAAAGAATTCACCTGAAACTGAAAAAGACAACATGAAGAATCATTGGTAAGATATTATCGTAGGAAGAAAGGTCTCTCTCTCTCTCTCTCTCTCTCTCTACTTAAGGGGGTGATTTATTATTGTTTAGTAAGAACACATCTTAATAGGATGATTCATTGTTGTTTAGTAAGAACATGTCTTAAGGGGATGATTCATTGTTGTTTAGTAAGAACATGCTGAAAGGGGATGATTCATTGTTTTTTAGTAAGAACATGTCTTAACAAGATGGTTTATTACTTATATCAAAAAATGTATGAAGGATATTGCAATACTTTAATTTTATAGTTGATTAATTAGGACATGTCTTAAGGGGATGATTTAATACTTATCTCATTGAATGTATGCATGATATTGCAATACTTTAATTTTATAGTTGATTAATTAGGACATGTATTAAGGGGATGATTTAATACTTATCTCATTGAATGTACTCGTGATCTATCAAGTATTAATAAAATTTTATTGTTGATTAATTAAGACATGTCTTAAGGGGATAATTTAATACTTGAGTGGATACAAGAAATAGAGTCCCACTTTTGGGCAAAAAGTGGAAGTGTCTTCCCTTTTTTCACATTTTCTATCAATTGATGTCAAAATTTAAGGCACTTAAAGATTGAATCTCAAAAAAATTCAGTAATAGAAAAGTTAGTGCTCAGAGTCAACTTTTTTTTCGGTTGGTAAGGGTTTTTTGTATTGATATTAAAAAGATTACATCATAATAATATAGAAAACTGATAAACTATCCTTCTATAGTATATTCTCAGGCATTTAAACATCTTTGCAGGCACATTTGAAATAAAAATAGCCTATAACCTATACATTCGACTGTTACATCCATTACATTTATATTAAAAACCATAAGGAGGCATCTTCTCTCTGTTGACTTTTTCATCTAGCTGCTCTGGTAGTTTGCATTCATACTCCACTATGCCCAAAATTTTAGCATTATCTTCAGCATTCAAAAATCTACAGTTCCTCCATAATTTCTTTTTCAAGGAAAAAAAACCAAAAAATGGGGAAGCTTCATTACCTTCACTACTTACTCCAACATCTTTCCCAGTCTAGCTACACCACACTTGTTTCATTGCTTACTGGGAACCCTTTGTGCAAACATTCCTTCAATAGCCTTCACTTGGGCTTCCTACCTCGCTAGGTCCTCTTTTACCTTCATCCAGGCTTCCTTGGCTATGTGAAACACCAGGGGTTTGTCCGCATTAGCTCTCTATTGCAAGAATATGATGAGCCCATATCTCCTCCCATCCTCCTCCTCTTTGAAGCACTGTGAGAGGTCTGACCCTATTCTCAAAATTTCCCACTCCAAAATGGAGTCAAGATGTTCCAAAACATTTTCCTCAAACAAAGCTCTTGTTACCTGTCCCACCTCATCTGCACTCTGCCAAATTTTCAACCCCCATGCTATAAAAATAGGGATGTATTCCAAGTTTGTGCGGTGCTTGATCTTCCTCTCTTGAAACTGTTCTTCGATGACCATGAGAACTACCTCTACCATTGTGTTTGTCTTAACCTTTAGAAACCCTTCAATTTGTTGTCGGCTTACAGGACCTTTAAATGCCTTCATCTATTTCTTCCTGTCTACACTAAAGTTGGCCTCCATTTTGCAATTCAACCACTCTATTTTCTCTGCACCTCCACTTCACACACCAAATCCACTATTCTATAAGTGGTTTCCTTCAAAAATCATGATTTATGCACTTTCGAGGTCTTTATTCTTCTACCTTACAATCATTCATGTTGTCATTTCCTAAATGAGAATAACATAAGTCATCGAGTGCCATTATGACACATCAAGGTTCTATCCCATCCATCAATCTTGGGTAGTCCTCTTGCTATGTGACATCACTCTATCCTCTGTAATTTGTCCTTTCAACTACCGGTTGATATGTGTGAGATTTAATATTTCATTTTTCCACCATTTCCAATTAATACATTCCTTTCATGTCTGTCTCTTCATCATAAAATTTAAGATTTCTGAAATCATCTAAAACAACATCTTTGGACATGTCAAAGGTTAGAGCCCAATTTGCAATGGCGTCCGCTTCATTATTTCCCTCCCTTAGTGTATGTGTTATTTTGAAATTTTGAAATTGATTTAAAACATTAGCCACCTCCCTCAACACACTATGTATTTGCCAAGTATTTGAGTTATTCACTTTGATCACTTCAGTAATTACCTTAGAATATCCTTCAATATACACATGATGCAAACCAATCATCCTTCCAAGTTTAACAAAGAGCAAGTTTTCTTGCACTTCAGCCATATTATTGGTCCTGACATGTAATTTCTTCACTGCCGTTACCATGATGTGTCCATTCAAATCTTGGAAAATAGCACCTACTCCAGAGGGGCCCGGGTTACATTTTGAACATCCATCAAAGTTTATCTTAACCCACCCTAGGTCTAGAGGAATCCATACTATATTTTCCTACATGTCTTCTCCTTCAACATAATATTCTCATCATTATTATACCTTATTTTAATGCCAGGCCATGCCATTTGTGTTGTTCTATCCCATAAGGAGAAAATTGAATTTGATTTTTTATAACTGACTGTTGTTCTCATCACCTCATCTATTGCCCCATCTATCTATTACAAGATCTTCTTTGTAGATTTAGCCACATTCTAAAAACTTTGTTTGTTCCTTTCCTTCCACAATTCCCAAATCACGAGTGATGGACCAACTATCCATATTTTAGAAAGTGTAGATTTCTGAACTTGAGTTGGCCAACATTTGAAAAGCTCTAGTAAATAATTAGGTAAGGGTCCCATAAAATTTAGTTTCCTTCTTACCATATCCAAAAATCATTGTGCCATTTCACACTGCACTAGTAGGTGATCCACATTCTCACTAGCATTCATGCACATTGGACATATGCTAGGTCCAACAAAGCCATACAACTTCCTACGTTCACCTGTTAGTATTTTCTTTTGAATGGATAGCCATGCAAAAGCTCCTTCCTTTGGTAGACAGTCTTTGTCCCAACACAATTTATAGGGCCATTCCTCTATCTCCTCATCTCGTGCCAATAGATTGTAACCTATCTTGGAAGAATAATGACCGCTCTTGGCAGCACACCATATGATATCATCTCTTTCATTACATAAGGTCACTTGTCTCTCATTTAGAATATTTTTCAATTGTTCCATTTGTGCCACCCCCAACCCAATGGAAACTGTGCTTTTCCAACACCGTTGATCCCCCATCGATCCCTTCCTGATCTCCAAATAGTCCCTGACCTTATCTGCCCATAAATTTTTCATAGTTAGGATTAGGTCATGTAAATTTTCCTCTTAGGCTAGCACCGGCTTCCCATTCTAGGAATCCTCCCAAAATGCAGCCTCCCTTCCATCACCTATCTGCCAAGATAAATTCTTGTAGACTAGTGCTCTGCACTCTAAAATGAAATTCCAAATAAGAGATCCCTTTAGAGGATCCCAAACCTTTAAGATTCTCTTATTCTCCATTGAATCCAGATATTTTTGTTTTGAGATTCACACCCATAGATGAGAAGGATTAGAGTATATTTCCCAGACTAATTTTTCCGCAAGAGCTTTATTGGTCAAGCGCCATTTTTGTAGACCAACACCCCCTTTCTTCTTAGGTTTTCATATAGTACCTCATGCCACTAGAGGGATTTTATCTTCCTCCTGTCCTCCATTCCAAAAGAATTATCTCAGTCTCTGATCAGTATACCTCAAGACTTTTATTGGAATCCTTAAGAAACTCATGGAAAAGGCTAGAATAGATGAAATAACTGATTACAACATAAGGATACGGCCAGCATATGTGAGCCATTTTCCTTTCTATCTTTCCATCCGCTTCACACAGCTATCAATTAAATCTTTCCAAAGGTTAGCTTTAGAAGCACCTTCAAATAAAGGGATCCCCAAATACTTACTAGGTAGAACCTCTGCCTTCATGCCCATAATTATTTATATGTGTTGTTGGACTGAGGGGGATGTATTGAGGAAAAAAATTTCTAACTTTTACCAATTTATGAACTGACCCGACATCCTACTATAAGACTCCAGGCATTCCTTTATTATTTTGGCTTCTCTTTTTGAGCCCCCCCATCAAATAAGTGTCATCTACAAACTGTAGATGATTAACTATTTTCATGCCTCGAGCCACCCTAATACCCTTCCATGTGCCCGAGGAACCTCTTAATTTAATTGATCTCCCTATAGCTTCTGCTAGGATAATGATCAGAAAGGGGTATAAGGGATCCCCTTGGCGAATACCTGTAATAGTTTCAAAAACTCCCTGGGGGATACCAATGACTAAAATAGAGATCCTAGGGGATGATATACAGCTTGATACCCATTCACACCAGTGATTATCAAAGCCAAACCTCTTCAATATTGTCATGATGAAAACCCTATTGACTCTATCATAAGCTTTCTTTATATCCAATTTGATCATCATTCTTCCCTCCTTGCCCACTCTTAAAGAGTGAATTGCCTCATGCAATATAATAATACCTTCATACATGGATCTACCCAGTGAAAACCCACTTTGCTCCTCCGAAATGATAGTCGGCAGCACCAATTTCAGCCTATTTGCAATTACCTTTGCTATAACTTTATAAATTGTATTGCAGAGGGCTATGGGCCAAAAATTATCACATAATTTTTTCTTCCCTTTCTTCGGGATCAGAGATAAGAAGGTATAGTTAAAATTGCTCAGAGTCTACTTTTAAAATATGTCATTTATTTAAATACTCACATGGTAGAAAATACATTTTAGTAGGTATGTTTAACATCCCCTTTTTCAAAATGTATGTTTCGACACCATACCACACACGTGTACGACCACCCTATTTTGAAGTAATTAAATAAATTTTTGTGAATCCTTTTCGGGAAAGGTACCTAAAACATAAAAGATTGATGAGAATATTTTTTCCTTTTTTTTATTACTAAATATTTTTTTATGAACTTTTAATTGACTATAAAGTACATTTTCGAAACCTCTGGCGTACGGAAATAATAATTTGATGAAAAATTCACTTTTTCAAAATTTTTTTTGTCATGAAGGTTATTCTATTTAGATTGATGTCATATAATTCATTTTTCAAAAAACATAAAATCATAAAAGTTATTAAAATTTTAGTTAGCCTTACTATTTCAAGTTTAAGTACCACTTTCGCTTAATAAATATTGTAAAATTAATAAAATTATTTATATCAATATAAAATTTCCATTTTTATAATCTGTATAATAAGAACTATAATGGGTTTTTGTTTTGTCAGAAAATTCATTCGGGAAGACCTCCAAATAATTACAACAAGACAAAATTTTTATATTTCAGTGCCTTGGCCATATTTTTGCAAGGCCAAGCATAGGCTTGGTGGGACCAATCCTATCCCGAACCAAAAACCAGGATGGCAGTATAGTTCCCACTCCTATTCTTAAGAAATGAGCACCCTCTTTTTAAAATTCAAAATAATGGGTTTTTGTTTCTATTTGGACCCTTGAAATAGAAACGGGCACTCGTTCCATTTAAATAACGGGTGCCCATTTCTTAAATATTCGTTGAAGACAAAATAGAGGATTGTGGTCCTGATCTCAATGAATGAAGATTATTCAATCATTTTTATGACATATCCATGTTGTAGAAAGAGTATTTTGAATCAACGTTCTCTTTTCTTGTCTTGTTTTGGATCTGACATGAAGAGAATAATTTGAATTCAAATTTTGGTGCAAACATGGGATCGAAGAAATACAAAAAGAGGCAAAGGAAGGTTCTGACAGCTGATGAGGTTGAAACAAATAGCGAGAAGGAGACAAAATGACAATGAAAAAGAAGAGCAAGAATTCAAAAAATAAATAATGTATGAGCATCGAGTTCAACAATCATTTCAAAAGAGGAGAACATTTAGGACATCATGATGGATGCAGAGGTTGAAGAAGAAAATACAATAAGAACAAATTCAGGTGCATCTTCTAATCTAGTATTGGATATAGGTATGTCTTCATAGTCAAATGAAACTAGTTCTGATAAAGAACTTGATCTTTTTGTATTAGCAAGTTACTCTTTAAATCATTTAGATTTTGTTCCCTTAAATAGAGTAATAGATTTTATTGCACATCAAATGCCAAAAATTAGTAATTTTAATCATAATGCTAAAGGAATTGAATGTCAAGCTCCAATTGAAAGTGAAATTCAAACCCCAATTGAAATTGACAATGAAATGACAATTAAAATCAACAATGTGGATGTAGACATAGAAACACCAATTGAGAAAGAAACCCCTTTGAATGATAATGAAATGAATGTAAAATTTTAAATTAAAAGTGATGAGCTAGACAATCTATGTGGTTTTGTTTCATGGAGAAAAATTAGGACACATGAGACTAGATTGTTTAGACATTTTTTTATAATATGAAATTTGGGTTTCAATTTCAATTAATCTTACAACTAATTAAAATGACTAGAATGTGAAAAGTGATGAAGAGGTTAGGCATTTATGTGAAATCCAAGAAGAAGGGTGATTCTCTAAAACAAATTGTATCAATTGTTTCTAGTGCCTTTGACATAATCAGAAAGAAAATTCATTCTAAAGATGGGAATGCGGCACGATGAGCAATAACAACAACTTTAGTAAGCAAAACTACTTCTAATAAAATAATGATGACAAACTTAAGTGGATATTTTAATATTCTTTGTAAATCTATATCAAGATATCTGAAGAGAAGAGTTTACTTTGAAAGTGATCTAGCAAACCATTTTTGGAGCTTTAGTGGCAGACTCCCAAGGTCTGACATGAAACTTACTGGTGAAGTCAAAAATTTGATTGACAATTTTTGGCACGATAATACAAGAGTATCACCTAATGCTAGAGATGTTCTTAAATTAATAGTCGGCTCAAAAATTTGTGATCTACGTCATCTAAAACACCTTTTGGATTTGACTCAAACTGAATTGTATAAAAAAAATTTGGATGTTAAGGTGTTAAGTATTAGCATTAGTCAAAGATCTTTTAAAAAATGTAAAGCATGGTATGTAAGGATTAACAAGGAAAGAGTCACGTGTTGTTGCAAAACTCATGTTCAATTTCATTATCATTATAATTTATTTTGATCTATACGTTCTACCATGCACACTAATGAAATATTGTAGGAATGTGGTATTAATATACCACCTCAAACTGTAAAGGAGTTTATATCAGGTTTATTTTGTAATCTACCTAATGAGTAATTTTTTTTCTTTTGAAATCATGTGTTTCTGGTGTATGTGATCTATGTGGAAATCTTTCATTATTAGATGAATGTTTGCATACACATCTTTCAATTGATTTTGGACATTAATTAGTTGATGTAAAAAGATTTAAAACTATTGAGTATCCATTGAAGGATGGAAAGGTTGGAAAATGGTGCGATATAATTATTGAAAAATCTAGTGTTCATGCATTTATGAATGAATTCAAGATTAAGGTTGTACCTAAATATGTGAAACCCTCTCAAAGTGCTAGATGGATTGATGGACAATTTTGCATATGCAAGAATACATTTCCAATTGGTTTTATACTTTTAGTCGTTGACTTTTTAGAGAAATACACACTTGCACCACAAGATGAGATCCAAACACAATAATATCATTAAGTGCAAGTAACAATTTTTGTTCATATTGTCTATAGGCATGAACCTGATAGTACAGAAGAGTATCAAAATTTTTTGAGAGTATCATTTTTATATGAGTGATAATAAATTACACTCATTAGAGTTTGTCTAGAATTGGTTTAAGACCTTTTATGAGAATTTAAGGGAGAGATAAATTCATATAACACAACATCTAATATGGTCAGATAATTGCACATGGCAATTCAAGAACGCTAGAATGTTTTAATGCTTGAGTAGAACACATAAGAAAATTAATATACAACATATTTGGAGGTTTTTAGGCTTGACATGGTAAAGGAGAACAGGATGGTGTCAGTGCATGTGTTAAGAAAGCCCTTTGTATAGAGAAACTCAAATTTGAGGAAAACACAAAATTTAAGTATGCATGTGAAATTATTGAATGATGTAAAACAAGTTTGTCTACAAGATCAATTCAGGACTCTACAATCAGACGTTTCTTCTAGCTAGTTGAAGAGAATAATACACTTTCAAGATATGATTGTGATACAATCAGTGGGTCAGCTAAATGACATTCATTTAGGAGTTCTAATTCTAACACTTGGACTATATGGGCTAGGGAGCTTGCATGTTTTTTTCAATTTTGTGGTGTAGGTGAATGGGAAGAAGGTGAGAATATGGAATGGGTTGAAGAATGGAAACAAAAATCCTTAACACCTAGTGAGACACATGATCAAGATGATATAATAAATGAGGACCTAAATCATGCATTTGCATCAGAAGATTATGATCGTGTTTCAGACCTCATACAACTTGGTAATTTAATTCAATTTCTTGTAAAACTTTAAATTATATTATTAATCTAAATATCATATAATTTATTATTGTATTTGAATTAAAATTTTAAGAATTTGTATTTGTACATGTACTTAATTTTGTTTTGCAGGACATGTGTATGTTGTTGATGCACCCGAGGATATTGAAGAGCAAACTGAGTATTGGCTAGCTCGATGTGTAGAACCTAAGAAAAAGTTCATATGTCATGAAGTAGATGATGACGGTTCTCAGTATCCAATTGGGTTTGTTTTGGTTTTTGGTACATAGCTACGTGAATACCTAAGAAGAAGGAATGGTTTGCCATCTTTTGAAGACTACCAATCAGAAAAGAAGATTATACACTATTCCCATTTGGTAGTGGCAAAAAATATCAAATTGGAAATATACAAAGGGATACCTGCTAGAATAAAATATTAAGGATACTTTCACTGGAAGAGCATGAGGTAATCCTAGATGCATTACAAAAAAGAGAGGATGTTGATGGTACATTAGGTTGAATCAAATTTATACATGTAAGTTTTTGTTAATATTTTTATTTTTGTATGTAGTTCTATATGTAGATGTCTTCTTTCAAGTCTCATATGTAGAGATAATTACTTTGGTTTTCAGGTATCAAGTACAGCTTGACAACATAGATGTCAGTTAGCTTGTGCATTTTACAACTTTTGGCTAATCAAAGTTGTAATACTAGGTAAGTGCAATTCATTTATTTAACTTTTGGATCCTATTTTTAAATTTTCAACATAAACGATAATTCACAAGTTAAATTAAATTTACATTTAAATACATATTTTCTAACACTTCAACATTCATTTTTATGATGCAGGACCTCTAAAAGAACATAGACATGAACTATTTATGCAGTTCAATGCACGCTTGTATTCATCCAGTTTTAGTTTCATAAAACACATGAGTTCACTTTTATTCATCCATTTTTGTTTTAAATATAAAGTCAATGCATAGTTGTATAGTCCTATGTTCACTAATGGATAATGATATAGTTATTTTTTCATCCATGTTTCATAGTTCAAATTAATATGTCATGGTTAGATAGATGATTGTTTTTATAGTTAATCTTGAAGTCAATATTAGTTACATCTATTTAATGTTTCATGTCAATTATATAATAAGTTATTTGATTAATGATAGTTTTAAAATAAATTTCTCTTGTCAATTACATGAATAAATAGCTACTATTAATGATAAAATTATAATTTATATTAATTTATAATTGATATTTACATAAACTCATATATCTAGATTCAAACCACTATTTAAAAAAACCATGGAAGAGGATTTAAAAAGTCTGTAAATACGATAAATAACATATGAAGTCCTAGAATAATATGTATCATAATTCCCACCCTATCAACTCATGATATATATAATCATACAAAAATTTCCTAATCAAGTCCAAATAATACGATAACAAGTCCAAATAATATGATAACAAGTCCTAATAACGCAAGTCCAAATAACATGATAATAAGTCCCAATAATATGTATATCATGCATGCCATCATAAAATGTCCATCATATAATAACAAAACAAGGCCTAACATGTGACAAAAAATAGTAAAATAATGTATATAACACATATAAGCTAACTCTAATTGTCAAGCTGATTTGTAGTCCTCTTCACTTTGCGTGAAGGTGGGTGGGATGCATCATCATGTCCTATGTTCTCCTAAGTGCCCTCGTCCTCCTGTAGATTTTTAAAAGATTGCATCAGAAGACTATGCATGTTAAATTCAAATGACTTGCATAATTCACTTAAAAAGTAAAATTAATGAACATTTAAAATTTTAGCATGCGCCCATTCTCAATAATGCCCTCAGTGGGACAAGGAGGTCCTCTCTCAGCAACATCAAAAGTGGATGTAGTCAAGTCCTGTAAAAAAGAGTGAAATAATCTATAATTCAAATGACTTTCATAATTCACTTAAAAACTTAAAATTAATATTAATGAACATTTTAAATTTTACCATGCGCCCATGCATAGTAATTCCCTCGGTGGGAAAAGGAGGTCCTCTCCTAGCAACATAGAAATTTGATGTAGACAAGTCCTATAAAAAAGAGTGAATGCATGTATAATTCAAATGACTTGCATAATTCACTTTAAAATTAAAATTAATATCAAATAATATTTAAAATTTTACCATGTGTCCATGCTTAGTGATGCCCTCAGTGGGACATGGAGGTCCTCTCTCAAAAAAATCAAAAGTGGATGTAGTCAAGTCCTGTAAAAATAAACATTAAATTTTTTTGATAATCCAAGTATGAAAAATAGGTACACAATAGACAATGCAAAATTAATTTTTTAATCATGACCTCAAAGGACAATGTCAATAGTTGCATTTGGCTCAATCCTGTAGCCATGCAAAGATTCATGGTGGTGACAAGCTAAACAACATATACAAAGCATGAATCAAACTTGTATATGCCTAAATTTTAAAGTATATAACTTGACTATACATTTATCGACCAAAAGTATATCAAAGTAGTTATCACTCGAGCACAAAGGTCTAAGAACAAATCATCGAGGTTGATCAACATTTACACCCAAGGAATTTATCTTTAGTTCAAAAAACTAATGTTATCGACAGTTCTCCTCACAATAAATTGTGGTACACACATGTGTTGCTTATGTATAATAGATAATGCTTAAGAGAATGTTCATGGTAGAAAACAAAATATGCCTAATTGTCTACAACCCATCTTGCAGGAAGGTTCTAGGTATTAGAGGAGAGTATAAGAGGGTCATGTAAGGAGGTCATCCTAGAGTCGACCATAAACTAGCTCCTAGGAACAAGATGACACTTGAATAGGACCGAGAAGCCCCTTTATGAGCTCCGCCCAACTCTATAAGATGACATTTGTCTTTGGGATGAAGAGACTTTGATAAAGCATGTGTCATATTTTATTGGTACACTTATGTGTTATCACATGATTTATTTCTTTTTAGAACTAAGGGATACAATTCATTCAATTATGGGTAGTCACCATTGAAAATAAGAATTTTGAAATTACAACTATCACTGCAATATTGTAAAAAATATTGGGTAGTGGGCACTAAATTAATATGTGGATATTGGTAAAGATTTTAGCGGGGTGGATGATATTACTAAAAATAAGAATTGTTTGCTAGAATTCACCTGCACTCTGGGTAAAATCTTGGATGAAATTGTAAAAATTAAAAAGCAGATGTAGATTATGAGAGGTGAGGTTAACCACATCACGAAAATTGGTGTTGGGGATAAACCAGTTGTGGTCTACCTTGATGAGATGAAAGGTGTGGTGGGAAGAAATGAAGCCTTTGTGGAAATGGTGGCTAAAGTCTGCAAAATGGAAAAAAATATTGAAGGATGAAGAGAATAGGGCGGTCGAAGGGGATTTGGATAGTGAACTTCATCTGCTGCATAATAGAGTGGAAAAACAGAGGATACCATGTGTAAGATAGGGGAGAAAAGCATGGTTAGTCTTCAAGTTAATACAGAGCATGCAAAGATCCTAGAGAAGATGGAACAAAAAAAGGGCGACAAAGATGGGAAAGAGCAGAAGGACACTATGGGACCGGGAAAATGAACTTGGGCAAGCACCATAAAATTAGGATCCAAGGATGATAAGTAGTTGGATTAGATCAAGAGCCTTGTTGATCAGATGTAGCTCATGGTGATCCAGGTGCAAGATTTAATGAAGACTACTTAGTTGTCCTATTATAGGTCTTTTCTTTTTGTTTTCATTGTCTTCTTTTGGTATTTTGTGTGTTGTTAGGCTAGCTGCCTCTTTGTTGTTGGGGATTTTTATCTAAGGTGCTATGGCACAGTTATGATGAACTTTATTTTAATATTTGTTTAAAACTCTTTGTTAGAGGTTTCGGGTCCTTGTAAAACCTATTTTTACGCAATCAAAACAAGTGCATGCATCAAATCGAAAATTAATATCATAACTACTAGAATGCACTCAACTACTGTCTGAGGGTGGACCCACAATAGTGGGTTGCACTTTTTTGCCTAAAATGACTCTGAAATGTACATTCTGAAAAATCTTCACTTTTAAATTCATATCTCTGCTAAAATGTTACAAATTGGAATTTGATGTAAATTAGAGCCTTTTAGGATTT
This sequence comes from Thuja plicata, assembly GCA_018584345.1. Lineage (NCBI taxonomy): Eukaryota > Viridiplantae > Streptophyta > Pinopsida > Cupressales > Cupressaceae > Thuja > Thuja plicata. Next base: position 124,185 of record MU226078.1, read on the forward strand.
GTGTCTATATTCTAAATATATATTTAAAAAAAAAATTGGATTTGATTTTAATCCATTTTTCTATCTCCCATGAAAACTAGTATGTTGCTAAAAACAACATTTTTAAAGAGTGACATTCAATTCATAGTGCATAACATTTTTTTTTCTAAAATAGATATCAATGTCATTCTTTCAAATTTACTTTTGTAACATCCATATCTAATGTCTGGAATTAGTTTCATGAATTATCCTTACTATTTCATATTTTATTAATGTTTGAAGTTGACTTAACCATAATTTTGACAAATGTTCATTTCATATCTTATAACTTGTGTATTTGTCCAATTAATTTTTTTTTTTTTATTGAAATAAGACTTCAATGCCTAGTGCATGGTTAATTTTAATAATTCTTTCTCTTGTTTACTATTTTTCCATGAACGTCGAACACCAGGATTTGTTTTTTGTAAGAAACCTATATTTGATTGACATCAAAAAACATGTACATAATAAACTCAAAGTTTATTAAATTTATAACCATTAGAAAGCTTTCTCTGAGTACTCGTTGTTAAGTTTTAGGATAGCTGAAAATGTAATAGCACTCTATTTTGTATGTGTTTTTCAAATGCAACAATCTCTCTTTCATTTATATTGTCAAAGAG
>MU226078.1:127926-139334 GCA_018584345.1 Thuja plicata
CCATTGAACTCCTGAAGAATCTTGTTCTTCTATCAAACTCATCAATTCTTTCCAACTTGTATATTTGACGAAGTCCATTTGTCTCCATGTGTGACCAAAATAGACAATATATTGGTTTGCACAAATCGAATGTTTCACAACAATCACGTCCAAAGTAAATTCACGATGGCCTCCAATATGTAGTTTCATCACATCAAATTTATGATAGCCTCCAATATGTAGTTTGATAGCATATTTAATATTGTCGATGAATTAAAGATCTTGTGTCATCATCCCTATGCAAGGATTGACCCCAAAATGGGGATTAGATTTCTAATTCGAGAATTCGAAAAATGCCACAAATAGAGAATTAAATTATTCTAGCATTAACTAATGCTTATTCCAGATTAATGTCTGGCACCAAACGGGCCCTATAACAGCCTCATCCTCACTAATATGCTTGTTCTCTAATTTAGAATGCATCTTCATCTGCTTGTACTTCCTCTGCTATAGCCTCATCGTGACTCAGATGGTATGAGTCATTGAATACAGTAAAGAAATCATATGCCCCATCCTATGTCGGTGGAGGAGAAGATGAGGGTTACTATCCAAGTTTGTATTTTCTTATTCGAGCTAGCCATGTCAACGACCTTCATATAGAGTGACAACCTAGAGTGGATGATCACCATTTTCTCACTCTCCACTAAGGATGGTTCAAATGGAAATGTAACATTGGTTATTATTCCCCCCACAATGTACAATTCTCACTCTTATAGTGTTGAACAATACTCATGCCTTCTTGTTAAATGACTTGAATGCTCCAAGAGAGGTGACACTATATAATTGATGCTTTCTTTATAGAAATAGACACCTTCCTTGAATTCATGCTTCTTTGTTATTGCTTGATCACGATCATAACAAATTAATATATCTTTATAATGAAAGTCATTTGTAGAAATCTCACATAGACCCGTACATAGTCTATCATAACTTTTGCATCCAAAACTTTTTCTCTAATCGCTTTGGTGAGATTATTTGAAATTAGGTTTTCACAAACATATCCGAAATTTAGAAAAATCCAACTGTGGATTTGTTAGATATAGTCCTTTTACCGAGACTGTATTTTCTGAGACAGTCACACATTCACCATCAACAAACTACTTTCTTACATTTGCAGTCTGGCTTTGATACCAAGTTAAGTTTTAGGATAGCTGAAAATGTAGTAGCACTCTATTTTGTATGTGTTTTTCAAATGCAACAATCTCTTTTTCATTTATATTGTCAAAGAGGCTAGGAGAGACATGTCCCTTCATGGGACATGTCTATTCATTGTAATTGTTAATGTTTCATTAATCAATCATATATTAGAATAATCTAAGTTTGCATAATATATGTTTTAATAATAATAATATATATAATAACATATATATCTCTCACACACACACACACACACATATATATACAAATACAATATATTATTATTAATCCATATCAAAGTATTATATGTATTCTAAATGATCATATGACTCAAGCTACAAACATTAAGACTCCCTCTTAGCTAGGGAGGATGATCAAACAAAATGTGTAGTGGTATCCCTTGTCAACACTTATGATCCTCACAATAGCTACACAAAACATCAACACTCATGTCATGCAAATGGACTTCTCAGTATTGTTCCATTTGATCCCTCTGATTGAACCCCAAAGACATGAACTCTTCAGAAATTCCTTTTGATTTATAAAATATGCCTAATCAAGAGGTGGGTGGCTACTATAAGTTGAGTCCCACTTTTGGGAAAAAAGTGGAGGTGTTTTCCCTATTTTTCAATTGATGTTGAAATTTGAGGCATATTGAATCTCAGAAAACTTCACTAAGAGAAAATCTATTTCTCGAAGTCTAGTTTTCAAATATGTAATTTATTTCAATACCCATATGGTAGAAATTAATTTTTATTATGCATGTTTAAAAACCACTTTTTTAAAATGCTTGTTTCAGTACCATACCACATGTGTACGACCACTATATTTTGACCCAAATAAATATTTTTTTGTGAACCCTTATGGGGAAAGATACCTAAGAAACTAAATATTCATGAACATATTTTTATTTTTTATTGGATATTCTTTTTTATTAATTTTAAATTGACTATAAAGTATATTTTTGAGACCTCTGGTGTACGACAACCACAATTTGATGAAAATTTCATATTTTTTCAAAATTCTTTTTTTATATCTTCAATAAAATTTTATGTAGATTGAGATCATATAACTTATTTTTTTGTTTTTTAAAAACTAAAAACAAAAAAGTTATTAAAGTTTTAGTGAACCTAACTATTTTAAGTTTAGGTACCACTTTTGATTAATAAATATTGAAAAAATAGTAAAATTGATCATATCAATATGAAATTTATATTTTTAAAATTTAGACAGTGAGAACTCTAATGGGTTTTTATTTCATCAATAAAATTGACTAGGAAGGCCTTAAAATAATTAAGGCAAGGCAGAAATCTGGTATTTCAGTGTCTTAGTCATTATTTTGGAGGTCCAAGCATAGGCTTGGTGATGCAGGAGCATCTAGGGTTTTGGAATAAATTGCATCATGTAGGAGATGTTTCCCTTTGGATTGATGAAGTTCTTGGTTTGAGATATTTTTGTAGAGATCCTAACAGTGGTCGATCAGTTGAGATCTTGGAAAGGAGTGGTCAAAAGGGTTTGTTCCTTTTTGTTCATAGATTTTATGTCTATTATAGAGCTTGTTTTTTGGAGTATTTTGTGAGATACTATTGATTATTTATTAGATAGTTGTGTTCCTGATAACTGATTGTAGTGAGTTGTCACTGGTTGGTGTCTTTGATGTCTCGGTTGATTTCAGTGGATCTTTAGAAGGTGCAATTATGACATGTTGTTCATGGGGTCATAATGAAGCTTTTCATCTGGTAGCAACTCATTTGGAGTTATGGTGAATTTTGTGACTAGTTTGAGAAAGAAGTTTCTTGCTTCGGGCAGTCTTCTAAGATTCTTATATCGGTTGAACTAAGGAGATGTTTGGAAGGAGTTATGAAAAGGGTTTTTTCCTTTATTTTTGTAGAGCCTAATTCTATGATAATACTTCATGAGGGAGAATGGTTTTAGAGATCCTTTTGTTTCTCTGTCATTTTTTTTCTCTTCTTTAGGACACTGGTATTTGGAGTTAACTAGTTGATTGATTGTGGTTGTGCTCATTGTTCTGATCGATTGATGATAAATGGCATGATTTCCTAGGTGGATCTATGTGTGCCCAACTTAATTTGTTGGATAGGTCATCAATAAATGAATTAAATGATGTATTTAATTTGGGTTGAGTCCGACTGGGTCTAACACATTTCTGTGGACATGTAAAGTTGCTTGAGGCTGACCTATTTGTGTTTGTGTATAAATTTAGGGTTTGCGTTCATTTAGGTCATAGGAAATAGAGGGGGAGAAGTCTTGAAATGGGCTGAATATTAGAGAAGCTACTAGAGGATTGCTCTGAGAATTAGGAAGATTTGGGATAGGTCTGAATTGGGTTTTGTTGTTTGTTTTTTCTTTGTACTTGCCCTAAACTAGGAAGGACTTACAACCTAACATGTATGAAGAAATTATGATTAATAAAACTTATTTTTTGGATGAAAATCATATTGTTGTTGATTGTATCTTGTTTATTTCTACTGTGTTGATAACCACTACAAGTATTTGACATATCCTTTGGGGATTCTTTGTCCTTGACTACATCAGATGGTATCATAACTAGTTTGAGCTTGTTGTAGTATGAATCCTAGTGTTTGAACTTTTGAATCTTCTGAAGCATCTTTTTGTGAGGAGATAGAGGTTAGATCTAACTTACATAAGAAAAGGGCTTGTCCAAGGTGGTTAGAAAGGATTTGATTCCTGAGATTGATTTTTGTGATCGATTGATGGTTGTTATGAGCATGGTTTGGTCTTTTTGTGATGGCTACTGATATGAATTTTGGAATTGTGGCATTCCTGTGGTGTTGTTGTAAGTTGGGAGGGGTTGGATCTGACTTGCATCACCAAAGGATTTGCACAAGGTGGCTGGAAAAGAGATTTTTTCTACTTGTTGAGTTGTTATTGTGAACTAGGGTTTTGTTAGGGGTATCATCTTTGGTAAATCAAATCATCAATTGGAGGCATTTGCACCTTAGATATGGAAGGATGCCAAGGGGAATGAACTCTAGGTTGCTTGAACTAATGGAGGATGAAATCAGTGTTAATAAATGGCAAAGTGGGAGTCCATCGTACAGTGGAGGCAATTGCACAGTATGGAAAAATCGATGTACAGTGGAGGAAATATCATCGTGTGGTGAGGAGAAAAGTGCGCGATGGACCGTATGGATTGGAGACTACGACATGGAGGCAAAAGTGCCCAAGGGAGAAGTCACCATATGAAAAGACCTAACAGAGGCAAAAGTACCAAAGGGAGAAGTCACCGTACAACAAGATGTGGTGGAGGAAAAAGTGCCGAAGGGAGTGACCCAAGCTGAAGGAGCCTCTGAGGTGAAGGGAGTGACCCGAGGCCAAAGGGAGTGACTTGATGCCAAAGGGAGAGACTCGATGCTAAAGGGAGTCTCCAAGGTGAAGGGAGTGAATTGATGTCAAAGGGACCATTAACTAGAGGAGTGCCAAGGTTGCTAGTAATAGTTTTATGGAGTGGCAGTTGCTATACCAAATTCTATAACGAATCATAGAGTGTATAAATGTCTGTGGAATTTGTTATAAATTTGAGGCGAGTAGCATGGTGCTATGCTAGGTTGATTGTAAGGAAATCTGAACCTGTGTAACAATCCAGAGTGCATTGTATGTAAATATTTTTACTATAATACAAATTTTCTTAAGGGTTTTTGAGTGGTGGGTTTTTCCCGAAAGGGTTTTCCCATGTTAAATTTGGTGTTTTCTCTATGTGTTTTGTGTCTGGTAATTCCATATTTAATTGTCTTTCACATATCGGTTATATAGTTTCTTATTTCCCTATTAATTTGGCATTCAGAAAGAGTTTCTACATTGTTTCTTTCCTAGAAAGTGGTATCAGAGCCTGGTGAGTTGTTCTATCCTTGTCTAGTAGGTTTTGTTCTTTTGTGCCAATTTTTTTTCAGTGGGAGTTTGCAAATTTTTTTGTTTGTATATTGAGATGGCTAGTACATCGGGAAGAATAGACATTGAAAATCTCACTAGCACAAATTTTGATTTGTGGAAACTTAAAATCGAAGATGTGTTGGTTGATCAAGATCTGTGGACTACTGTGTTTGTTTCCAAGCCTACAGGCATGAAGCAGGAAGATTGGGATATGGCAGACTGGAAAGCCAGAGGACTCATAAGATTTATTTTGGTAAATTCCATTCTAGTGAATGTCCATGAAGATAAAATTGTGCATTCATTGTGGAAGAAGTTGGGAGACATTTATCAGGGCAAGTCTTTGGTAAATACACTCTTCATGAGAAAGAAATTGTACTCCTTGAAGATGGATGAAGGAATAGTTGTTGCAAATCATCTGGATGTGTTCAATATGGTTATTGCACAGTTGAAATTTGTTGGTATAACCATTAGTGAGGAAGAATATTGTATGCTCTTGTTGTGTTCCTTGTGTGATTCATGGGACCACTTGGTGATGGCTATTGGAAGTACTACTACCTATTTAAAAATGGATGAGGTAGTTGTTGCACTCTTTTCAGAGGAGATGCAGAGGAAGAATTTTAAAGTGGTCAAAGAGGTTCTCTCTATTCGAGGAAGATCAAAGGATGTAGACAAATGGGAGGACAAGAAGACTAGGTATAAGTCTTTTGGAAATAAGTGCAAAGTGAAGTGCTAGAGTTGTGGGAAGATTGGTCATATTCAGAAGGACTGCAAGGAGAAGAAGAAGAAGAAAAGGGATGTCTCTTCCAGTTCTGAATACTCTCAAAATGACAAAGATGTTAGTAGTGTTGCTTTGGCTAATCGTTCATCTGATAAGGACTAGTTAGATTATTTTGATATTCATGTGGAAGATGTTTGTCACAATGCCATGTGTGACTCGACACAACCGTACAGTGGGAGTTTTTGGCAGTGACGTGTGGAAGAAGTTTGTCATGATGCTATCGGTAACTTGACACCATAGTTTAGTGGGAGTTTTTTGTAGTGACGTAGTGATTGATCTTCATTAGTATTGCAGATATTGAAGGCATGAGATTCTGATGTTGTAGAATGGTCTTTTCACATTTGCTGAATTATTGTTTGGAGATATTTATCTTCATGTGACTAAAGCTGTTGAAATCTTGAGGGCTCAACGGGGTCTTTGCTAAAGGTGTGGATTATTTTTTCATTTGACATGTTATGGTATGTTCATATGGAGGATGTTATCTCTTTGGTTGAGATGTATTACATCACATTGTCATGTTTATGTTCCTCATGCCATGGTTGGAACTTTGACATTGATCTTGTTTTTTGTTGCCGTGTACTGAGTACATTGGTCATTTTCTTGACACTTCATGAAGTTGTTGTTCTTCTTTTGGAGTTAGCATGAATTGATGTGTTACAGGTGCTCATGGATACTTAGCGATGATAGTGATGAGGTTTTCTCTTATGATTAGATATGTATTTGTTGAAATGGTTGATGGTTTCAGCAGGAAGTATGACAGGCATTTAGAGGTGTACATAGAAGGACATGGTACATGGTTGATGTAATGTTGATGTTATTGATACTACAAGTTTGTTTTTGCACTTCTATGTGATGTTGTTGAATGGGTTCATATCATATTAATATTACCTATGCAGTGGGAGCTTCTTGGCATATATTTGACAAGTATTGCACTTGAGGCTTGAGACTGCAAGTAACATGTTCAATATAATGATATGTTTTGGAATCCATGTTGGTATAACTTAGAGGTATGTATAGTTGGATATGTTAGAACTTACTATGGGTTATATTTCAGCTATTATTGTGACAAATATTGATACATTCGATTATTTTTTGGATCAAGGGTTTTGTGCTTTGGGATACGAAGTTATGGTTCTCTATGAGACAGATTGTATAGTTTTCTTAGTGGATAGATTCTATGTGTGTCAAGTGAAAGTGGCATGGTAGAAGGTGGGAACATCCATGAATGAGATGAGACTATTATTTAAGTGTCTAAATGGTGGACACGGTAGATTTTCATTCTTGATGGTTTTGTGTTCAAGTGGTATATCAACATTGATGGGTTTTAGAGTCCATGTTTCTTTGTACTCTCTATGCCCATTGCTCTGTGGTTTGAGTGACTCCATACTTTTTCAAGTGGGAGATTGTTAATAAATTACAAAGTTGAAAGACCACCGTATAGCAGAGGCAATCTCACTATGCAGTGAGGAGATAAGTGCGCAGTGGATTGTACAGATTGGTGAGTATGACACAGAGGCAAAAGTGTCGAAGGGAGAAGTCACCATATGTAAATACTCCACAGAGGAAAAATTATCGAAGGGAGAAGTCACCGTATGGAAAGACCTAGCGGAGGAAATTTTTTTGAAGGGAGTGACTCAAGGCAAAGGAGTCTCCAAGGTGAAGGGAGTGACTTGAGGTTGAAGGGAGCGAAGGGAGCGACTGTATGCCGAAGGGAGCGAATCGATGCCAAAGGGAGTCTCCAAGGAGAAGGGAGTGAACCGATGCCAAAGGGACCATCAAATGGAGGAGTGCCAATATTTCTAGTAACTATTTTATGGAGCGACAGTTGCTATACTGAATTATATAATGAATCACAAAGTGTATAAATGTCTGCGGAATTTTTTATAAATTTGGGGTGAGTAGCATGGTGCTATGTTAGGTTGATTGTAAGGCAATCTGAGCTTGTGTAACAATCCAGAGTGCATTGTATGTAAATATTTTTACTATAATACAAAGTTTCTTGAGGGTTTGTTGGGTGGTGGGTTTTTCCTGAAAGGGTTTTCCCATGTTAAATATGGTGTTTTCTCTATGTGTTTTGTGTCTGGTAATTCCATGCTTTATTGTCTTGCACATCTCGAAGATATAGTTTCTTACTTCCTTGTTAATTTGGCATTCATATAGTGTTTCCGCACTGTTTCTTTCTTAACAATCAGGACTGAGATGACTAGTTTGAAGACTCAGGTGTGGGAAGAGATTAGGGTTGTTGTTTCTAGGTTGCATCATAACCCTAGATCTGTTGTTTTTGTTGTTCAACTTTGGGCAGAGAGTCTGATGGATTTTCTTATAGAAAAGTTTCACATGGTAGAAGAAAAAATCATCTCTAGATTTGAGAGAAACTTGAGGAGTTTCCCAATAAGTTTGAAGAGCTTAATGTGTGTAATGTCAGTTGGAATTCACCAATGAGACAAAGGTTTGATTCGCCTATGAAGAGGCTTGTTCATAGGAGAAAATGGAAAGTTGATGTTGTTCTTTAAGAGGTATATGCTAACCTTTTTTTATTCTAGGGTGGTAGATGGTTTTTATGATCAGAAGGACATATCTAATGTGGAAATTGCAAAGCATCTTGTTGTGAGTAATGAGATTGATGATGATGTGGAAGAGTTACCTTTTACTTAAGGTGATGACCTTGTTGATAGGCTTGGCATAGGAGATGATGATCTTGTTGTTGTGCATGAGGCTTCACAGATAGGGTATGTTTTTACTTGTGTCCTTGAGTTGCAGAAGGATGTAGAGGAAGCTGATGGTGAGGTTGAGCATCTTGAGTTCCATGTTGCTGACAAGGATAAGTTATGTGATGAGAACTGCATGGTTTTTCTTTGAACATGAGTGTGAATCTGATGCATTATGTTGAGGATGTTGATCAATTTGTTCCTATTAGGAGGTGTGTTGAATCATTGGTTGTAGTGTAGAGGATTTAGAGGTTTGATTGGAAGAAGCAAAGGTTGCTTGTGGGTAGATTTGTGTTCTTGACCTTAAGGAGTGTGAAACCGATGGCTAAGATGAAGTGGTTGAGTTTTTATTTTCTTGTGGAGTCTTAGTGTGAGACACACTTTTTGATTGACCCTAGGTTTCTAATGTTGGAGCATCTAGGGTTCTTGAAGAAATTATATCATGTAGGAGTTGTTTTCTTTTGGATTGATTGATTTCTTGATTCGCGATAGTTTTCTAGACATCCCACGAGTGGTCAATCTGTTGAGATCTTGGAAAGGAGTGGTCAAAAGAGTTTATTCCTTGTTGTTCATATATTGTATGTCTATGATAACACTTCTTTTGGCAGATAATTTTGTGAGATATTGTTGCTTCTTTATCGGTCAACTATGTTCCTGATAACCCATTGTAGTGAGTTGTCACTGGTTGGTGTATTTGATGTCTCAGTTGAGTTCTATGGATCTTCAGAAGGGGTGATCATGATATGTTGTTCATGGGGTCATAAGGAATATTTTACTTTGATAGAAACTCATTTGGACTTATAGTGCCCGAGTTATGGTGAATTTTGGGTCTTCCTTGAGAAATAATTTTTTTCCTTCAGATAGTCTTCTAAGATGTTGAGATTGGTTGAACTGAGCAGATGTTTGGTAGGAGTGATGAAAAATGTTTGTTTCTTTTTGTATGTAGATCTTGATTCTATGATAGTACTTCATGAGGTGGCATGGTTTGAGAGGTCATATTGTTTCTCTATAGGGGTGTTGTTTTTATTCATGAAACTGGTTCTTATAGTTAATCGGTTGATTGGTTATGGTTGTGGTCATTGTTATGATCGATTGGTGTTGAATGACATGATTTCCTAGCTAGATATATTTGTGGTAAACTTTATTTGTTGAATAGGTCCTTGAGAAATGAATTAAATGTTGTATTTAATTTGGGTTAAGGTTGGTTGGGTTTAACACATTTCTTGGGATATGTAAAGTTGGTTGAGGCCAACCTATTTGCATTTTTGTATAAATTTAGGACTTGCAATCATTTGGGTAGAAGGAAATAGAGGGGAAAAATTCTTGAGAAGGGTTGAATAGAAAAGAATCTACTAGAGAATTTATCTAAGATTTACAAATATCTGGGATAGGTCTGAGTTGGGTTTTCTTTTTAGGTTTTTATTTATACTTGGCCTAAACTGGGAAGGCCTTAAATCTTGATATGTTTGAAGAAATTTTGATTAGTAAAACTTTTTGTTTGGATGCAAATCATATTTTTGTTGATTTATCTTTTTGATTTCCATTGTGCTGATAACTGTTTGAAGGATTTGACATCTCCTTTGGGGACTTTGTATCCTTGACTACATCACTTGGTCCTACCGAGCCTATTTCGAACCAAAATCTAATGAAATGGGTTGATTGAAAATTTAATTGTTTAAAAGTGGGCACACATTTGAAAACACGTACCTATTTCTTAAATATAATAAATTGGCATGTAAAAATGAATTTCTAGGAATAACTTTGTTTAAAAAATTAAAAACAGACACCTATTTTGAAAAAATGGGCACCCAGGCCCGTGCAAGGGCTTTGTAGGGCTAAACCTATTGTAGGGGATCATACCAAAATTCAGTGGATTCCACCACTGCCAAGATGGATCACAATCAATTTTGACAGAGCTTCAAAAGGGAATCTAGGCCCTTCAAGAGTAGGCTACGTGGAAAAATCAGAGCATGGAGATATTGTGGCTTTGGATGCTTCGCACTTGATTGATGGAACCAACAACACTGCGCAATGCCAAGATGCACTATCAGTAGCCCAAGTGGAAAACACCTTAGGGGTGTAGAAATTGATTTTGGAGGGGATTCTTTGATAGTTATCAATGGGATAAAAAATTTGAAATGGAAGCATGGTATCTAAACCAATACATCCAAAGTATACAAGCTATACTCAGTAGGATCCTGGAGTTCCAAATTAGCCACGTACGATGGGAAGCCAATGACCTAATAGATATACTCTCAAATATAGGAGTAAGGAGGCCATGTAACAAGAATAAATAATTCATGGAAGGCTTTAGAAATCTCAAAACTGGATGGGACTAGATGATGCAATTGGATTTGTGCCTTGGGACTTTAAAAATCAGCATTTATGACAATGGGGGTGCAGGCAATAATCACAAGGTGATCTTGGGTACTTCAAGATTTTGGCATGTGAATGAGCCCATTTGAATCAATCAACTTGCTTGGAAACAAGGCACTATGGGAAGACAAGTGGTAGTGCTTGGTTTTGCATTGTTAAAACTGATGAAAGATCAATACAACCAAGATCACCTGCATGCAAAGACTATTACGAGACAGAAGCAAAAGACAGAAGATAGAAGGATCTAAGGTGGCCAAAAAGCCAGAGGAGACATCATGTTGAAAAGAATGATTTCTATATTATCAACAATACTGATTAAAAACTCCTTATTGAAAAGTAAAGCGGTGAATCCTTATAAAGGATACCGAAGCCCTAAAAGGGAAACTCTCAGAAATAGAAAGTTCCTAAGTCTAACTTAAGCACAAAAGAGTAATTACTAAATTACTCTAACACCCCCC
>MU226078.1:211602-227035 GCA_018584345.1 Thuja plicata
CACACATCACAAACACATTTGACATGCCTTGTGGGTAAATACATTATATTATTCACAAAAAGAAATTTACTTACAAACATACATTTACATACATTGTCAACCATATGAACACATGCAACACGTTTACAAATAAAATTATGTCACAACGAGGTCATACTCTTCATAGATTTGACCTTGGTTTTCAACTGATTACACTTAGATCCTATCTTGTTTCCCCGACTTACAACCATGACCATGTTCCTGTACACTCAAATTCGATGTCAGGTGATTATAAAATCTTGCATTAATAATCATTTCAAAAATAGAGTAGTAACATCTAACTTGAAAAAATACATATATTTATCTACATTCGTAAAAAATTATGTATTCCACATAAGCATGTAATCCTAAACTTATCATAGAACCATGATTTCACCAATATTCATTATATTGAAAGATGACATAACAATGCAGAGTGTATATATCATAGATAATCATGGAAACAAAATAAGTATATATAAAGGTACGACTAACGTGATCATCATAAGAATCTATAACAACTATCTCATAAGATCCAAAGATAGCATATGTAATCCAAAATAGATCAAATGTCTATACTCAAAGTATCATCCTGATGAATCTAATGTCAAAATGAAAGTCGAACTAGGATGGGTTAGGACAGGATCTCACACAAACTAACATCAAAGTAAGGTATGTCCCCATGTTGTGCATCCCACAAATCTGTAGCCATGTGTAAATCATGGTACAACTATCCTAAGACAACATACCCCCAACAATAGGTAGTACCATCCTCTAGCATCTCAACTAGCACCCGTGACCATCCCATGCCAAAACCATGTCCAGCCAAGTCAGCTAACATGCACCCTCTAATCAACCCAGCTAAATATAGAGCTATCCACCGCAATCTTCAATCCACCATTGGCTGCCAGGGCATCCAAGTCTTGTATGTCAGGATCCTCCTCATACGTCTCTAGAAATTTATCTCCATATAATGGTCATTATTCTCTAACCGACATTGTGGTATCACCCCTCGGATAGGTATCTAAAGAATCTGCCATACCTCCTCTAGCGTGATCGTCACCTCTCCAGTAGGCAAATGAATTGTGGTGGTATCGTTGTGCAAATGCTCAATCAATGTGGTCATCATCCCATTGTGCACCTGTAGCCTAGGCCAACGGGGCACATAGTCCAACACAACCATACCTAACAAACCCATTCATCCTCTATGAGCTGCGACTCCAACTCCATGGTAGGCAGCCAATGCTCCTAGTATCCCAATGGTGGGAACTGCTCCTACACATTTCAAAATCCACCATGATAGCCCATATTTCTTCCAATCCTAGCTTAATCCCTCCCAAAGTGGGGCATCTTGTCCCTAAGTCTTTTTCCAACCCATCCCCGACCCCCACCGTGTCCCTCCATTTCCCTTCCCCTCGACATCTTCCCTTTTAGGCGTTGATGTCAGTTCAACCAGAAACACTGGTTCATACACCAGCGTCTCCACCTTCATTCCCTGTAGACTACTATCTTCACAGATGGGGGTCTGGGTCCAGCATCTTTGAAGACGTCAGTCCGGTAATGACATCTACACAGATGCCTATTTTGGATCAGCATTTGTGAAGACATTGATCCGGGGATCGATGTCTTCATAAATGCCAGTTCAAGAACTGATGTCTCCAGTCTGCAACCCTAATTTCCCTCATTAATGACCCATCTACCCATTCCACAAGCATTATAACTTTGACACTAATAAATGTGAGGTCTTGGTTGAGTCACTCACCGGTACCAGTCACTCTGCGGGCCTCCCATGTGTGTGCATGCACTCCCCCAAGTACCCCTTCATCCTCTCGTCATCCATCTTTTCACTCTAGAGCTTAGTTTTTACTATTCACTATTCACAAATGACCTTCCTTAAGCCCCCCAGCCCCTCTTATAGCCCCTATTTTTCCCAAAAAAATTTCCCACCCGTTTTCCTTCCCCCCATGTATCTTTTTGTATAAATTGTCCTATTGTACAGTTCTAATATGCATAAAATACCAAAAACATTTAAAAATTATGAAAAATCCAAAAGAAATTCAAAAATTCAAAAAAAAAATACATATTCTCAAAAATCTTGCAATAAACCATTATTTATTTCTGCATCGCTCTGTTTTTCAAATTCCAGTGACGTTTGACTCTTACAACTGCAATCATGTTTTACACAAATCATTTTTACAACCAATCGTCCTTGCTCCTCATTTTCTTCATAGCATTTGCCAATGACTATTTCACAATCACATCAAACCCAATCTTTTCCCATTAGGATGCATCCTTCCGACATCGAATTATCAAATCCTTCATCACATCAACTACTATTCATGGAAAGAACTTTGGATTAAATGACTTCTTGGTCATGAGGCCTTCTTTATTGATTTTATTTTTTTGTGTCAGTTTACACCTACTCACCACTACCTTGATCTGCTATATCTTGGTGTGTTGTGAATGGTGGCTATTAATACATGCATCTTTTGCAGTATACTTTTGTTTGAGCGTCTAGTCCACGCAAAGGAATCTTGTCATCTATATTTTCTAACACCTGATGCATACCTCCTATTGCAATATCAAAATCAGATGTGATGTCCATATTTTTCACACAAATGGATCCCCAGTGCTTGTTAGCTACATTCATTCCATTTGCATTAGCATTCTTAGCTGCATTCTTAATTGCATTTTGGAAGGCTTCTATTTATACTCTCCTCTCTCTTCCTCTTGCCCGTTGCATCCTTTTTCGACAAAATTCCACAACATCATCTTCGTTGTGTTCTTTTCTCGAGGGGGCATAACCTTGTACCGTCTTTGCTTCAGCACCACTCCTAGAAACCCTCTTCCTCTGGGGAAACTCATTTTCTTGTCTTTGACATAATGTCACTTGCGACGCCACGTCAAAGAGGGGCAAAATGTAGATGTCCAAAAATATTAATATTATTTTCCCTCTTATTCCTCTAACTATTTAATTTAATCAATTAAATAGTTTCATTTGCTAGTATTTATCAATAGCTTAAACACTATTCTAATGCATTTCATTCAAATACATTTGTCTCATGAAATCCCCTTTTTAAAAAATTTACATTTATTAAATCCTCCATATTCCCAATTCTTCTAAAACATGATTTATTCAAATTTAATTTGAATTATAATCTAAACCCTAGCTAGGAACCTATTAACCCAAACTAGAGACCTACCCTAAGCCTACCCTACTCCCATCACCTCATTTCCTAAGCATATTTACCCACCTAATTTTCCTTTGATCATGCTTAAATGGTGATTCCTAAATTTTTTAAGGCTAATGGAATGCTCACCCACATGGGGAAATTCTCTCCAAAATGGGCACCCATCCCTCTTAATTTCTTCTTACAACTTTGTCTCCCACTTGGAAATGTTGAGCCACTCAACATTTAATGCCAAGTTTGTCTCAAAATTGGCCATCCCCTCAAGCCTATGTGTCCCTTATGTGGCTCTTATGTGGATGCCACATAGATTCCATATCAATTAAGCCTCTTCCTCTCTCCCAAAACTCTATAAATAGAGGTCTTCCACTCTCCATTTTGCATCTCTCATATTTGCATTGTTATTATGCTAACATAGCTCTAGATTTCATGTTTTCATAGTTAGATTTCATGCTCATAGTTTCTTGCTTAATTCACATAGAAACCACATGCTAGGTTTGAATTTGGTAAATGAATCATAGCTTCAATCTTGCATAGTTAGCATATCATCTTCATAAGCTTAGAATATCATCTTGTGAAGAATTTGAGACTAGTTCCTTATACTAGTTTTTGAATTCCTTCATTGTTTGCAATCTTGCATTTACATTGGGGATCATTGTATTTTTTGTGTTTGAGATAGCACACCCACATTTAATCTAAAATAACAAATCAAATAAGTAGAATAGGGTGCAATCTACTTGTTTTAGTTCTATCTGATGTTATGATGTTGTCTATGTTGGTTTCTTTGTTCATTTCATGAGTCATGTGTGCTAACCCACTAACCTCTCATGTTTGAGCTTGCTCCCAACATGTTAAAGATTTCCTCGTACATAGTATGATTTCTCATACACATTTTATCACAACACTTAAAGATCTAAAAAGATAGTTTTTGTCATTGGTAATCATGAAAACTGAGTGACAGTGAACCCCGAGCACAGAAGTTCACAGTGTTACTCGAGAATGTGATACTCAAGAAATCATTACCAAGGTAACTACAGTTGTCACTAAATATAACTAAAGTTGATTCCCAAGCTATCTACAGTAGTCACCTAGTACAACACAAGTGTTGACCATGGGAACTGGAGTTAGGAAAACTTAGCTGGTAGGAGCTAATTATAGAATTAACTGATTGTTTACTTTGTTTTCATCGATCAGTTAAAAGCTAAAGATAAGAAAGATATTTAAAGCATGTTTTATTCTAGTAAACAAGGAGAGTTTTATGGATTAGAACTAAAGCAAGCATGGTGATCTTTATGGATCAAGAAGTGATCAATGAAGAAAACAAGAAGGACAAGAAATGATGAAATCATGTCTATATAAAGAGACAAGATATTCATTAGAAAGAGAGGAATGCTAAAGAGAATTTTGGTGAAGATAAGAAGTCTTCATACATATCTTATCATACAAGCTTAAGAATAGAGCTAAGAATTCTGCAGACGCCAAGCAAGAGAGAAGCAACAACATTCACTGAGCAGAAAGACGTGGAGCAAAGGAATTGAAGAGAACATGGATCAAAAGAGGTATTATGAGCTTACAATAGATATGAACATCTGCAAGATTAAGTTGTATTTATAAACAAATCATACACTATTTCAGTTTAACCATTGATTTAGAAAATCTCTTAACAAAGTAGGATTTAATCATCCTTTATATATTGAGATACATCCCAACGAGTATCAAAATGTTTTCATATTGACAACATAGTGAATGCTAGGTCAAGCGATAAAATTTTAGTGATAAATCCTCTAACAAGGTCACACTTAACAGTATGTTTGTAACCTTTAACAGGGTTGGCTCTTCACTGAGCTCACTTCAGAAGAGTGAAAATTTTGCGTTACCGGTCCCAAGTTGTTTTTCCCCTAATAGGGTTTCCACATTAAAAATCCATGTGTCAAATGTGTATATGGTTCATTTCTTTGATATTTTTATTTACAAATTACTAAAATAGGATTGGTGAGAAAACACTAAGTTATTTACTCTATTTTGGTAAAGGTTAAGAAAAGATAGACTGAGATTTGGTAAAGATTAAGGAAAGGATAAAAAGTATAAACACCGAGAAGGATGTACATGTTATATTCACACAAGGAATACATCTTGTAGGACTAAAGATAACTAGAGGTTTTATATTTTTGGTATAAAGTTTTGGGTTAATTTATTGGATTAATTTTTGATGCCACTTATTCACCCCCCTACCCCCCACCCCCCCTGTCGCCCCCCCTCAGTTATTCTAACAATTGGTATCAGAGCTTGTGTGCTTAGAAAGGGAGTTTAAAGACTCAAGCTAAAGATCACAAGATGAGTAAAAGGGGTGTGCCTAAGTTGAACAAGGACAAATTTGCAACATGGAAAATAAGGATAAGACTCCACCTATCAGGTATTGGAAATGATGTCACTCAATACTTAAATACTAAATTTGTTTTACCTACTAGACCTCCAAGAGTTTATTAGTTGAGAGAAAAGCATGAACACAATTATATGATGATGGAACCTGCTTCCTCACTCTCTGATGTTGGATTTGAAGATGTAAAATCATGCACCACTAAAAAGTAAATGTGGGAAAAATTGAAGCTAGTACATGGAGGAGATAAGAATGTGCTAAGAGCTAAGGCATAAAGACTAAGAGGAAGGTTTGATGACCTAAGAATGAAAGAAGGAGAAAACATCACTTAGTACAGTTGTAGAATCAAAGAGGTTGTTAATGCTATCCGAGGAGTAGGAGGTGTACCTGAAGAAGAAACAATGGTAAGTAAAATTATAAGAACCTTACTACCTATTTATGTTATTGGAGTATCTACTATACAAGAAATGAGAGCAGTCACAAATAACAATGTTACTCTAGATAGTTTTATTGGTAGACTTATTTCATTATAGATGAATAACTTTGACAACAGTTTCTTACCAACTATTGAGTCTACATTCAAATCTTCTTTAAAAATAAGTAAATCAAGTCATAAACACACTATGAGAAATGATAGTGAACATGATAGTGATGACCAAAAACTTGATGAGATTGAAGCACTAATGGGTAGAAGATTGTAGAGAGGCAAAGGTAGATACAAAGGTAAATTAACATTGGTATGTTTTAATTGTAAAGAGATTGGAAATTTTTCTGCTAGATGTCCTAACAAAAGAAAAGAAATAAACAATGATAGATCATATGAAAATAAGTTTGACAGAGGTGATGATCGATATTATGAAAGCAACTGAAAATATGATAGAAGAGACAACTGAAACTACAAAGAAAAAGGAAAGAAGGATTGTTACCTAGATGAGAACAAAGCAAAGAATACTCACACTGATTCTGATTGAGATATTGAGGTGGTATTTGTTGCTATGAAGGATGATTCAGACAAAGAGGAAAGGTATGTTGAAACTGCACTCATATCTAAGGTTGGTAAGAAAGATGTCTGGATTATCGATAGTGGCTGTACTCACCACATGACTCAAGATAACGAAAATTTTGAAACTTTTGAATATTATAATGGTGGATCAGTAAGAATGGGTAATGACTCAACTTGTCTGGTTGAAGGTAAAGGAAAAATAATGTTGAATAATCTTATCAGATGTGAAAATTCATATTGGGTGAAATGACTTAACTATTATCTATTGAGTGTTTTACAGCTGAATAACACAAGTCACCGAGTTGCATTTGAGAACAAAAAGGCAAAGATCTTTAATGAATCAGGAAGGTTCATCAGAACTGGTGAACAGACAAAAGGTAGCCTATTCTATCTTGATGATATTAATACCACTTGTTTAATGGCTTAAAACTAAGACATATGGTTGTGGCATAAAATATTATGTCATGTGAATTTTGAAAACATGGTTATGATAAGCAATAAAAGGAAAGTAAGGGGCTTACCGAGCATGTCAAATCTTGGCCATGTCATGTGTAAGAACTGTCAAAAAGGTAAAATGACAAATTCTAGTTTCAAAAGAAAAATGTACAGATCTAATGCTATTCTAGAATTAGTCCATACTAACCTATGTGGACCAATGAGAACAAAGAGCTACTATGGTGATAAATACTTCATTCTATTTGTAGATGATTATTCTAGAATGATGATTGTTATATTCTTAAAAGAGAAATAAAAATAATTCAAGATTTTTAAATGGTATAAAGCTATAGTGGAGAAACAAATTGAAAAGGAACTAAAATGTCTAAGATCAGATTGAGGAGGAGAATTTATTTCTAATGAATTCACTAAATTTTGTAATGAGCACAGAATTCAAAGATAGGTTTCTGCACCAAGAACACCACAGCAAAATGGGATTATTGAAAGAAGGAAAAAATCCATTGTTGATTGTGCCATAAAAATGATGATTGAGAAAGGCATCACAAAAACATTCTGGAGAGAAGTTGTTAGTATTGTTTTCTACACATTAAACAAAGTTCAATTGAAGAAAGACACTAATGAGACACCTTATGAGCTATGGTATGGATACACACCCAATGTAAGTTACTTCAGAATTTTTTGAATTCAATGCTATATTTTGAAAGATGATAGAAATGGAAAGCTTAACTCCAAAGGTGAAGAAGGAATATTTCTAGGTTATTATACCAAAAGCAAGGCTTATAAATGTCTTAACAAATCCTATAACAAAATCAGTGAAAGTGCAAATGTCAAAGTGGATGAAATTGCTAGGAAAAATGATGAGGAATGCAGGAAAGAACCATAAGACTACAATAGGTGTGTCTATAGTGAAGAACCTAACACTTTTCCTAAGAAATAGTGTATCACTCCCAAGCGACAGAACAATGCACTTGAGCATCAGGCTGCAAACACCAAAAATCAAGAAATTGCTTAAAATGATGTACCGAGCGATGAAGATCAGAATGAAGGTCAAGATGATGAACATAATGATGAACAAAGAGTTGAACCAGTACTTGCCAAGTTTTTCAGAAGACACCATCCACAGAACCAAATCATTGGAGACAAAAGGGCTGGAATGAAAACAAGAAGTAAGTCATTGAACACTAGATGTTTAATTTGTGATTTTGAGCCTAAATCTATTAATACTGCACTTGAAAATGAAGAATGGGTTAGTAATATGAATGAAGAAATAGAGAAGATTGAGAAGAACACAACATGAACATTAGTACCTCGATTGGATGACAAGAATTTCATTGGTACCAAATGGATATTTAGAAACAATATAAATGAGAATGGAGAAGTCACAAGGAGAAAAGAAAGGCTAGTATGCAAAGGGTATGCACAAGAAGAAGGTATTGACTATGCAAAAACCTTTGCACCCATTGCTAGACTAGAAGGATTCATCATTCTAATTTCTTATGCTGCTTAGAAAGGATTCAAGGTTGATGACATTAATTTTCCATTAGTATGCAAAAAAAACTTTTGGTAAGCATACACCGAAAGATAGGACTGAGCAAACTGAAGATCAGATACTAAGAGATCACCAAAGATGACTAAGTGCAAAGATAACTGATGAAACAAATTAGTTTGTAAAACAAAATCACAAAGATAGAAAGATAAAGTGGAACCCAACAGAGGAACCTGATATGCAAGTTACATTATAGACCAAAAAGACAGCTACAATGCAACCGACAGAACAAAACCGAAGGACAGTCAAGCATGACCGACAGATAGAATCAAAAGTTAGTTGCAGCCCGCAAAAAATGGATCTGAATTCCACATTAGATAAAGAAATTTTATTCTATTTATAGGATATCTATTTATTTTAAATCCATTTATTTAGGGACAAGATACACGAATGTAAGTGCTTTAATCAGTCTAACTAATTTAAAACACATAGACTAGGAGATCTATGTATAAGTTCTAAACGTGATCTTAGAGTTAACATTATTTTTATAAAAAAACATGATGAAGTCAATCCATCTATAAATATATGATGCAATAATTTATTATTATGGATGAATAGATGACATTAAGAGAGAGGAGAACATGAATGAATCAGATGGGCACATCTATGGATCAAATTGGGAGTTTCAAGAACAGGAACATCAAAAGGTGAAATTGGTTAGCAAGAACCAAGAACAAAGCATACCGAGAATCAAAGGTATTAATCAATCACAAATTAGGTGATAATATTTTTCATGTAAACTAGATTGGATCTATATCACCAATAGGAGATTGCATTCACCAGGTCAATTTTTAATTTTCTATAGTTCTAACAAGTGGAGAAAAGTGCAAAAATCCTTTCAAGGAAGGTGGATTTAACCATCCAACAACAAATCTCTTAACTAAGTGCACAATCAAAAGTGTTGCTAAAGCTCTTAACAAAGTAGACTTTGATAGGTCTCCACTGATATTCCTAATAGGGTAGATCATCAGAAGTGATCAATTTGTAAGCCTTAACTGGCCCCTTCCAATCTGCAGATAGTGAAGATTTTGTGGGTGTCATCCCCACTGCAGTTTTTACTTCCTCACAGGAGTTTTTTGTGATATCACATATTGTGTTATGTGTCAATTTAATTTCATGAATATTTATATGAATGTTCACATGCATGTTAATATTATGATTTGATATAATTTACATCAAGATAGTTTAGATCATATTGAATGGATATACATTTATTTACAAAGGTTAATTGATAAAGGGATACAAAAAATTTAGAGGTATTGATTCACCCCTCCCCTCTTAGTACATACTTCCCATTAATCCCAACAATTGGTATCAAAGCTAAGTCTCTTCTTGGAAAGATTAAAGGCTTAAGAGAAAATATCATACAATGGAGAAGTACAGACTTGATAAAAATATTAAGAATAAAAAGCTTGAAATTTAGATGTTCTTTGAACAATATAAAGAAGCTAAAATCAGTATGAGACAACTGCTATATGAAAGAAAGAATATGGTATCTCATTGTAATGAGATAGATTATCATGAGGAAGAGATACCATAGTTCTTTGAGTCTTCAGGATCAACTACAAGAAAAACATCAGATTCATCAGAAGAAAGCATCACAAGCCTAACTGCGAAATCAATCTACATCTAGCTGGACATGTTAAATCTATACAAATCAGTCAAGAGACAAAGATGGTAAGAATGATTGATGTAATGAACAATGATAGACAAGATGAGAAAGAAAGAACACTAGCTATTGATGATAGAAGAAAGATCACAGAAAATCTACAAGAAAAAGAGTTTGAAATACAAAGACTTATAGAGCATCACCATGAAATTACAAATCAGATTATTCTTATGAGTCAAGAGGAAAATAGACTAAATGTTGAACTTATTGAAAGAATAGAATCTATCATTGAATTGAGGGATGAGAATGAAAATTTGAAACATGAAATAAAAATTCAGCAAAAGCATAATGAAATTATCAAGAAATCTGAAGAAAGCAATAAAAAAATGGATGATTTTCTTGAAGGACAACAAAGAGTCAACAACAATACCGGTCTAGGTTTTATCGAGAATGGAGAATCATCAAATCAAGATGATCCAAAGAATGTCTAAAAAAATTCAAGACCAAGAAAGCTTACATGCAACCACTGTGGAAAGCAATGCCATACATCAAATGTATGCAGAGGAGAAATGAAAGGTATTCCTAAATCTACATCTTCATTCATAGGATTCTGTTATAAATGTACCAAGAAAGGACATAAAACATATGAATGTAAGTCTAAGATGAAACAACCAAAGAAGGAAACCTACATGGACAAATATTGTCCTACATGCAAAATGATTGGGCACACAACTCTTGAATGCTGGAAAAAGAAAAGGCAACAATGGAGGCCTAAAGGTCAAGAAACTCCCTATCAACTGAAGAGAGTCAGTAATTAGTATGTATGGGACTACAATACTTGGACAAATTGTACAACATGTGGAAGATATGGTCACATTGCTAAAAAATGCATGAGACAATGGACTAGAAAGTCTAGAGGCTAGACTAACCCAGGAATGGCATGTTTACACTATCATAAAGTTGGTCATCTCAAGAAAGATTGCAGAGACCGAATAACAGAGACAAGCACATATCCCAATGGAAACACCATTGAAGATATCTGGAGGGCTTGAGAAAAAAATTGGAGAAAAGCTTCAAGAAATGATGAAGATGGACCGAGAAATGCAAATGGTGACACCCCATCCAATGGATCCAGTGACATCACCACCCCCACCTAAGAAGAACAAGTAGGTATTGAACTGCACTATGCCAAGCTATTATTTACATCAGTTCCATAGTATGTTGATATAATGCCAAATTAGCATAAGAAAGATGTATCATGGTATTACTTGTTAAAATCTATGATAACTATTCTTTCAGGCATATATACCAAACCCGTCAGTAAAAACTCAAAGCTAAGACTGCCTACAATTAATGAGAAGTGTCAGTTAAAAGAAAAATTTTCTAAGCACAAAATGAGACTCGTCGATAAACAAGAAAATGAACAAGTTGTCAGTGATACCGAAACCTGTCGGTAAAAGCAAAGTGAACAACGACTGCTCTGAAACATTTTAAGTGTCATCAAGGGAAAGTGAAGTCTTCACCAATGAACTCAAACTTCATGCACTGAGAAGTTGGTAAGCATTTATGGCACATGTTTTAGGGAAACACCTATAAATAGGGCAATGAAAACCTATTTGTCACGACACCTAGAGCACAACGACCAAAGGAAATTTTTGAGTAGAGAGAAACTAAGTCATAGAGTGATCATGACTCATCACACCAACACTCCAAGTAGTTCAGGAATATTTGCAAGCACAAATAGTAAGTTCTACAAGACTAACAACTCTATTTTTACACATTACACAGGAAGCCCTAAATTTGAAAATGGCCTCGACTTCACGAACTGTGAAATCTAAGAACGCAAAGAAAGATGAGTTCAAAATTATTAAGAATTTAGCACGTGAGGAACCTAATTATAAGATCCATCTTGAGGTTTCCTCACAACCCAATGATGTTGGTTCATTTTCATGCATTCTAGCTAGGTTTTTACATGTGTAAGATGTACGATCGTTCATACACTGCAAGATTGCAGAGATAGGAACATCAGAGGTTGAAGAAGCTTACAAGAATTTGTGCAACAAAGATGGAACACTAAAGGATGAACACAAGCATATCAAAGTGAAAGGGATCACCAATGCCCTAATGTTTCTGAAGGTTTTCAAAACTGAATGGATTTGGTTAGTGCTAAGTCGAAGGCATAACAACAAGTTATGGATTGATGAACCAAAGGTAATAACCTAAGACATCATTCATGCAGTCACCGGTTACCCCATAACCGATAAAGTTAAGGCACTAAAGCATCCACCAAAGGCTGAGACCGAGAAAATGATAGGAGCCAAATGGGATGGCAGATGACTGAAAGTTACAACAATAACCGATAATGATATCAAGTTTGGTGCTTGTGTTCTAGGCTATAAATTCTTCCAATGAAGAAGACTAAATAGCATAGCATCAGGTGTAGTGGACACAGTGTTCAAAATTGTGAAGAAGGGAGCACAATTAGACTTATCTGAACTACTCTTGAATCAATTGAAGGACAATCTAAAAACTATTAGGAATGCAAAGTCAAACACATGTAAGTTTGGCTCACTAATAATGTGTATCTTATTTTACTTTCAAGAAACATTCCCATTAGTTGAAGATGTTAAATGGGACAGCACCAAACCAGTCACCATGCAAATCAGTGAGCACATAGCTACACTGGGTGATAACTTTGAGATAGTCATGGATGAATACTTCAATGTATTCAAAGACTGAATGCAAAAGAGAGTAATAATCCCTGAGAAAATCATTGAACAATATAAGGATGAGATATGCTTCATGGTTGACGCTGAAAATATATACATTAAGCCTATTGTACCGAGGACAGCATGGTTGCAACCATTAGAGTATGAGATCAACATTGATCTTGCAACTAAGGCAACTGGTGCCTTGATCAATGAACCATTGGACAAGAAACAACTAAAATTTGGAACATGTGAAGAGGCCAAGACAAGAATCAAATCTGGCCTAGTTGTTAAGAAAATTGTCAGGAAGAAAGACAAGATGGTGAAGAATCTGAAGAAGATACTATTAGCAACTGAGGAAGAAGCTGAACAGGATGAAGAATTTGAAAATGAAGAAGAAACTGAAGAACAATTATCTATTGGTAAAGATGAAGGAAAGGATGACTCTGAAGAAATAGAGTCAGATTCACCACCTCCTCCACCAACTAAAAATCCAAGGACAATAGTTTATTCTAGGAAAGAAAGCCAAACATCAAAAAATTCTACTCCTTCACCTCTAAAGAAAGGAAATGTCAAGACTTACAAGAGGAAAGCTCCCGCACCGAAAAGAGGGAAAAAAAGACAGGAAGGAAATTCATAAGAACCTGAGAGGATATAGAAGACACTGATAAAGATGAATTTGTAGAGACAGAAAGTGTCAAGGTAAAAGAACCTGAATCTATTGATGACATTTGTGTATATATTGCAAATTCTGGATCTATGACAGATTCAAAAATTTGAAGATGGTTGAAATTAAATCTAGAAGATCAGAAAAAAATTCAGGACGCCTAGTGTAGGAGCACCCTAACTAAAAAAATTGTTCCAATGGAACCTAGGGGTTCCTTCAAGGTCCTAAGAGTCCTTTAGTGATATTTAAATATTGGGTTAATCATTGGATCACCTTGTAAGGCCGTAGTTCCAAGTTTGGCACCTTATGAGCCATTGGTCAACTATGAGTCATTAATGATCCAAAACCATAGGAATAGTTTATTTTTTTATTTTTAATGTTTTGATCCACTAGGGATCATTAAAATAACATCATGACCAAGTTTTGTAACTAGATTTATAAAATTGCAAAAAATGTAAAAGTTGCTCAAAAGTTGTCAAGCAACTTTTGAGCAAACTTAACCACTTTTTGAAAAACAACTCCCAAATGGTCAAAATAGTTCAAAATTGTCATGTAACTGTTGGGAGTGCCTAAAACATCCCTTTTAGGTTGGTGGTAGGCTAATGATGTAAATTTGGCATTCTGAAATTAATAAAATAACCATTTTCTTGCATTTCCTGGGAAACAGTCATTGTGTACGGTTAGGTATGGATAGAGAGACATGAAATTCTGACACCAAGGGTTATTCCTTTTAATTTTATTCCATTTGGTTTTGGTCTCATGTGTTGATCAGTTTTGGTTTGAAATTTATAGAATTTACAAATTCACTACCTGGATTATAGGCCCTAAATCAAGGTTTCTAAGTAAATTTTGTGTATTTCCACTTTCCATAATGGGAATTCATTCACCCTTGGTGGAAAGCTTGTTCATATGATTCTCTTTGATATTTTGCAAGATAGGTTCTTCAAGTTTTAGGGAAACAAAAATACAGTGATGCCCTAGGTGTATATCCTTATGTATGCACCTATCCAGAATTAGGACAACATTCATAACTTTTGTTTGGCAATTGATCAAAAGCCCTAAGTTATAGGAAGAGACCTTTGTGCACACCCTCACATGACTCAATCATTATTTTGGGCATTGGATGCATCTAAAAGACACTTGTACTGTAAATGGAGGCCTAATTAGGGCTAATCGATGGAGCAATTTGGTGTGTCATCCTTTCTTCTTCTCATTTCCAAGTTCTAGGGATTGAGTCCAAAGTCCTAGGCCATAATGGGTGTCTAAATACCCAACTAGTTCATAGGGTTATGTGGAAGAATCTCATTTGAGATCACTTTTCCCTCTGAAAAAAGGATACAAGCATAGTCTTGGGTTCATGAAGCATCCATGGCATGTGGATTGCATTTGAGTGAAAGAAACATTGGATATATTCAATAGGGACCTAAATAGACTATACCTACAAGCATAGGTCACCCCTGGTCCTATGTGTCACTTTGGGGGTATCATTATGAATTAGGTTCATTTTCTTGTCAGACCAACCTTGGTAGTTGGGGTTGAAGGATTGGTGAAACCTAGTGATTAGGTTACCCTTGGGGTTTTGGGGTTGTGATAGCCTTAACCAAGTCCTTCTTCCACACTTGTGATAAGTGTTAAGAATTTTGGCCTTAAAAGTTGGTGATCTAGGGTAATTTGCCCTATTTGAGACATTTGAAAAGCTTCTAGTTGCCCACTTTGCATCAAGTAGTATTGTGTGTGCGTAAATGGGTACCTGTTAGATGGACACAAACACTTCAATAGATCATTGTTTTAGCAATATGGGGTTAGTAAAAGCATGGAAAACACAATAAAACCCACTAAAGGCGACCTATTTCCTTCTAAT
>MU226078.1:227135-239522 GCA_018584345.1 Thuja plicata
ACATTAAATTGATTCAAAGAATTATGCCAAACAGTAATAGGGTCGTTTGGACATAACTCGAGGGTATGATCACACTTAGGGAAAATAGGGTCCATAGTTGCAACAGACCGAAATTAGGTGGTTACAAGTATCAGAGCTATGTCTGCTCCTGAGGATGAGGATATTCCTTCAAGGGTTACAAACATTGAGTTAGCAAAGATAGTGAGAGAACAAAGGGAAGAAAATGCAGCCTTGACAAGGAGACTGCAAGAGTTAGAGAGCGAGGTAGAGAGGTGTAAATAATTTTCCTCTAGTGATGAATATGGGAATGAGTCAGATGAAGATACCCCTAATCAGGATGTGGAAATTCTTGTAGACCAGAGACCCCTCATATATGCCTTGAAGTCCACGGGGAGAAGAACCATTGAGGAGAAGTTGGACCTACCAACTTTTAATGGGAGGATGATTGCAGACTTGGCCTTGGATTGGATAGAGGCCCTAACAATCTTCTTTGAGTGTGAGGACATCCCTGAGAAGCAGAGAGTGAAAATAGAAAAATCCAAGTTGAAGGGAGCAGCCCTAACTTGGTGGAACTTCATCCAAACAGAGAGGGTGAAGAATGGGAAGAGTATGATCTCTTCATGGAACAGAATGATTGCATTGGTCAAGGAGACCTATGTTCCTAAAGAATATGGGGTAAAACTCCATAGGAAGAAGCAAAGCCTAAAGTAGAAGGACATGAATGTGGGCTAATACACCGAGGAGTTCCTAAAGTTATGTATGAAGACAAATGTGGCAAAAGATGAAGAAGAAAAGTTAGCAAGGTATATGAATGGGCTTAAAGTATCCATTCAATAGGAACTCAGCCTACAGTACCCTACCATAGTGAACAAGTGTTATCAAATGGCACTCAAGGTAGAGTAAAAGTGGAAGAGAAGGAAATATTTGGGAAAGGGAAAGAGTAATGATAGTGGGAAGAACTTTAGAGGGAGAGGAACCTCTTGGTATAGAGGGAAATACAGTGGTAATAGAAGTAGGACCCCTAACCAAGGAGACAAAGAGAAAAATGATTCAAACTCAAGAGGAAACTATAGAGGGAGAAGACCCTTCAATAGGGGAATAAAAAACACATGAAGAGGCAATGGGCCACTAAGGTGTTACTACTGTAATCAGTTGGGACACAATGCAAGAAGATTCCCTAACAAGAGGAACAATAACAACCAAGGAGAAAGGAGAGAACAACTCATCGAAGAGGACAAGTAAGAGGAAAATACAAGGGACTTAGAACCTAAGGGAGAACAATGCTTGATGATGAGACAAGTCTCCCTCCAAGTTCCACAAAGCCAAGAACCTCCTCAAAGAAAGAACCTCTTTAGGACAAAGATCAAATGCAATGGGAAGGTATGTAACTTACTTATTGATTATGGCTCAACTAAGAATTTAGTGCCTTGTGAAATGGTGCAAAAACTAAATCTTCCTAAGAAGCCTCATCCTTTTCCTTACCATGTGTCTTGGCTAACAAAGGGTCAGAAAACTTTAGTCACTGAACCAGCATGGATAGAGTTTTCAATAGCATATTTTAAAGATAAAGTTCTACGTGATATTGTTGAAATGGATGCATCCCACATTCTTCTAGGAATGCCTTGGTAGTATGATGTTGATGCCACACACCATTATAGGAAAAATACCTACTCTATCACCAAGGATGGGAAAACATTCACCATGAAGCCCCTGCCTGATAACAAGACTGAGAAAGAACCAACTCTCATAACCATGGGGGAGAAAGAAATGTTAAAAGTTTTGAAAGAATCTGAAACTGAAGCCTATATTTTAATCTCCAAGCCTAAGGATAATGTAAGGTATGTTAGTGATGATCCTATACCAGATGAAGTTTAGAATTTACTCACAAAATATAGTGTTGTCACTACTAGTGACCTGCCCACAACCCTCCCTCCCTTGAGAGATATTAGTCATCAAATTGACTTAATACCTGGCTCCTCTTTGCCAAACAAAGCCCCATACAAAATGACACCAGTGCAGCATGAAAAGATTGCAAGGCAAGTAAATGAACTGTTAGAAAAGGGACTCATCCAAAAGAGTCTCAGTCCATGTGTTGTCCCATCAGTTTTGTCCCCCAAAAAGGATGGAAAATGGAGATTGTGCACTGATAGCAGGGCCCTAAACAAAATAACAATAAGATATAGGTTCCCCATTCCAAGAATGGAAGATCTTCTAGACCAATTAGGAACTGCTTGTTACTTTACCAAGATTGATTTAAAATTAGGCTACCATCAAATCAAAATAAAGCCAGGAGATGAGTGGAAGACAACATTTAAAACAACTGAGGGATTGTTTGAGTGGTTTGTTATGTCATTTGTCTTGATTAATGCTCCTAGTACATTCATGAGGCTCATGAATGAGATTTTTATTGATTTTATTGGCAAGTTTGTGGTCATCTACTTGGATGACATTCTGATTTTCAGTCATAGTAGAGAGGAACACCTTGAACATTTGGAACAATTTTTGAAGAGACTTCATCAGCACAAGTTAGTGATTAACTTGGAAAAGTGTATGTTCATGAAGAAGGAACTTGTCTCCCTAGTTTTTTTCATCTCCCAAGGAACTCTCAAAATGGATCTAGAGAAGGTTGCAGCAATAGTCAACTGGCCTCAACCAAAGAACCAAGGTGTTGTTAGAAGTTTTCATGGTTTAGCAACTATTAATAGAAAGTTTATAAAGAATTTTAGCCATGTGTGTGCTCCTATGTTGGACATAATAAAATGTGGAAAGAAGACTAGATTTGAGTGGACTAAGGAAGCAACAGATGCTTTCCAATATCTCAAGAATAGAGTGGCACAATACCCAATCTTAGTACTCCCTGACTTCAACAAGGTATTCATAGTTGAAACAGATGCAAGTAACCTGGCCATAGGTGCAGTATTGAGACAAGAAGGTAAAGCCATAGCCATTTTCTCAGAAAAAATGAATGATGCCAAGAAGAGGTATTTGACTTATGATTTAGAACTTTATGCAATAGTTCAAGCCTTGAAAAAGTGGATACATTAATTACTCCCTAATAAATTCATTTTTTATAATGAAAACCATGAATTAAGTTTTCTAAATAGCCAGGAGATGTTTGGAGTCAAACACATCAAATGGATGGAGCAGTTGCAAGTATATACCTTCAACATAAAGCATAAAAAAGGAGTGGGAAAAAAAGTAGCTTATGCCCTAAGTAGGAGGATTGGATTAGTTGAGGAAGTTCAACTTCAAAGTGTAGGGATTGACTCCCTAAAACACCTATATACTGATGACCCATAATTTGGAGAAGTTTTTGAGGTATGCACACAAATGGTGGGTAAATACCATACTGAGTTATATGATTTTTTGATTCAGAATGGACTCTTGTTTAAAGGAGACCAATTGTGCATTCCTAAATGTTCCATGAGAACAAATATCATCAAAGAGAAACATTGTGGTGGCTTAGGAGGACATTTTGGAATAGATATGACCACTAAGTTAGTGAAAAGGAGTTATTTTTGGCCAAAGATGGGAAATGAAATCAAGAAATTTGTTGAGTCTTGTACTATTTTCCAGAAAGCGAAGGGTGTATCCACTAACCAAGGATTGTATCAACCCCTACCAATTCCCTCTAGGCCATGGGAATCAATTTCAAATGGACATTGTCATGGGTTTGCCAAAAACAAAGCAGGGTTATGATAGTGTTTTTGTAATTGTGGATAGGTTTAGTAAAACGGTGCACTTTGTTCCTTGCAAGAGCACAAATGATGCCTCTCATATAGCACATCTATTATTTAAAGAAGTGGTTAGGACACATGGTCTTTCAAAAACAATAGTGTTAGATAGAAATGTGAAATTTTAGGGTCACTTTTGGAGGACACTCTTCAAGAAGTTGGGCACAAATCTGACTTATAGTTCACAATACCACCCACAAATAGATGGGAAAATGGAGGTGGTAAACAGGTCTCTTAGAAACCTCTTGAGATGCTTAACCAAACAATACACCCAAAGTTGGGATATGATCTTACCTCAGGCATAATTTGCATTCAATGACTCCATGAATAGATCTACTGGGAAGATTCCATTCCAAACAGTATATGGACTTCATCCTAAAGGTCCATTGGATTTAGTAGAGTTTCCATCTGATTTCAGAGTTAGTGCACAAGGAGAGGAACTAGAAAAACTCATCTCTAAAGTGCAGACAGAAGTGAAAGAATCACTACAACAATCCACCATGAAGTATAAAGCACAAGAAGAAAAGAGGAGAAGAGAAGTTCATTTAAAATTTGGGGATAAGGTATGGGCATACCTAAGGAAGGAGAGACTCCCTAAAGGCAGATATTCAAAGTTGTACATGAAAAAGATTGGACCTTGCAGAATCCTCACCAAGATGGGTGAAAATGCATATGAGATTTCTTTGCCCCCTATTTTAATGATTTCTCCTATTTTTAATATTGCAGACCTCACTCCTTATAAGTGTGTTGCAGACATTATAAATGTGTAGGGATCACAAGTTAAACATGCTGGTGAATATGTGATAGATCTCCCACCAAGAAAGCTAGTGGAGTTAGACACCATTCTAGAAACCAAAGTCTTGAAGTAGACAATAAAGAACAAGTACATGCAGTACTTAGTAAAATGGAAAGGACTCCCTACAATAGATGCTACATGGATGACAGAGGACCAGATCCAACAACATGGAACTATTGTTGACCAGCTATCCTCAAGTGGGAATTTGAGTTCAAATCTCATGGGGAGTATGGTGTAGGAGCACCCTAACTTAAAAAAGTGTTCCAATGGAACCTAGGGGTTCCTTCAAGGTCCTAAGAGTCCTTTAGTGATATTTAGATATTGGGTTAATCACCGGATCACCTTGTAAGGCCATAGTTCCAAGTTTGGCACCTTATGAGCCATTGGTCAACTATGAGTCATTAATGGTCCAAAACCATAGGAATAGTTTTTTTTTTTTTTATAATGTTTGGATCCACTAGGGATAATAAAAATAACATCATGACCAAGTTTGGTCACTAGATTTGCAAAATTGTAAAAAATGTAAAAGTTGCTCAAAAGTTGTCAAGCAACTTTTGAGCAAACTTAACCACTTTTTGAAAAATAACTCCCAAATGGTCAAAAAAAGTTCAAACTTGTCATGTAACCATCGGGAGTTCTTAAAAAATCCCTTTCAGGTGGCTGGTAGGATAATGATGTAAATTTGGCATTCTAAAATTAATAAAATAACCATATTCTTCCATTTCCTGAGAAATAGTCATTGTGTAAGGTTGGGTATAGATAGAGAGACATGAAAGTCTGACACCAAGGGTTATTCCTTTGAATCTTCTTCCATTTGGTTTTGGTCTCATGTGTTGATCATTTTTTGTTTGAAAGTTATAGAATTTACAAATTCACTACCTAGATTATAGGCCCTAAATCAGGGTTTCTAAGTAAATTTAGTGTATTTCCACTTTCCACCATGGGAATTCATTGAACCTTGGTGGAAAGATTATTCATATGATTCTCTTTTATATTATACAAGATAGGTTATTCAAGTTGGAGGGAAATGGAAATACAGTGATGCCCTAGGTGTATATCCTTATGTATGCACCTATCCAGAATTAGGACAGCAACCATAACTTTTGTTTGGCGATTGATAAAAAGCCCTAAGTTAGAGGAAGAGTCCTTTGTGAACACCCTCACATGACCAAATCATTAGTTTGGGCATTGGATGCATCTAAATGGCACTTGTAGTGTAAATGGAGGCCTAATTAAGGCCAATCGGTGGAGTAATTTGGTGTGTCATCTTGTCTTCTTCTCATTTCCAAGTTCTAGGGCTTGAGTCCAAATTCCTAGGCAATAAAAGGTGTTTGAATCCCAAACCAATTCATAGGGTTATGTGGAAGAATCTCATTTGAGATCACTTTTCCCTCTGAAAAAGGCTACAAGCATAGTCTTGGGTTCGTGAAGCAACCATGGTATGTGGATTACATTTGAGTGAAAGAACCATTGGAAATATTCAATAGGGACCTAAATAGACCATACCTACTAGCATAGGTCACCCCTAGTCCTATGTGTCACTTTGGGGGTATCATTGTGAATTAGGGTCATTTTCTTGTGAGACCAACCTTGGTTGTTTGTGTTGAAGGATTGGTGAAACCTTGTGATTAGGTTACCCTTGGGGTTTTGGGGTTGTGATAGCCCTAACTAAGTCCTTCTTCCACACTTGTGATAATTTTTAAGCATTTTGGCCTTGAAATTTGGTGATCTAGGTTACTTTTCCCTATTTGAGACATTTGACAAGCTTCTAGTTGCCCACTTTGCATCAACGCCATCATAGTAAAAATGTACAACTTCAAATATGTACTTGTACAATTTGAAGGCATTTTTGTACCAAGAGAACTATTGGATAGATTATACTCTCATTGGACATTTGCATTGAAGAATGAAAAAGAGATAAGAGAGAGTACTTGTTTCTCTCATGCCACCTGAATCAAAGAAGGTTGAAATAGATGAAATGATGGAGAAGCACAAAAAGGAGTTCCCACTAAAGCTGAGAGAATACAAATTTCTTGAAGGAAAGATTATAGAGCTTGAGCAGGACAGCCACAAGAAATGGTGCAAGATAATGAATAGACCTATTGAAGAGGACTACCCCGACAAAGAACTTCAACAACAAGATATTGACAAGGAAACTCAAGATGACACATCTATTGAGTTAGATAAAGAAGATGATGATACAACAGGAAACAAGACTGCAGATGTTGAAAATGAATCATGGCCAAATAACACAAATGAAAACATTGTGGACACTAATGTCTTAGACATTACCAATGACCCAATAGAGGAAATTAATAAGGATGAAGATGTCACTGTTGCAAAGGATAAAACTGGTGAGAAGGACACAACATTTGATACTGCACAAGTGAATATTCTAGGAAATATGCCAATATTGATACAAGCTATCAATATCCTGTAAGAATCAAGAAATTCACCAAAGAAGGATACTCCAAAGGATACAGGGGAAGAGGAAACCAAAGATAACATCGATGATCAGCAAGACATTGGAGATACTCAAGATGTAACCAACACTAATAAGGTTATAGGAGGACATAAAGAAAAAGATGCAGATTCACAAGACAATAATGCAGAAACCAAGACTAATGAAGCATAGGACACCAAATGAAGGAGACAAACCAAAATATGGTACTCCTGAGGAAATTGACAATCATGCTACCAATGATGTTAAGGTGAATGTGGAGATGTCTGCTGACACCCAATGAGATGAAACTGATGCCAAGCAGGAAAAAGAATCACAACAGGTCTTTTCATTGAGCACAACAGAAAAGGGAGAGAAATTGGCAATGGTTTTACAGTCTACTGAGTCACAGAAGAAGGAGAAGAGGAGGAGGAAGAAGAAGAAGAAGAAGAAGAAGAAGAAGAAGAAGAAGAAGAAGAAGAAGAAGAAGAAGAAGAAGAAGAAGAAGAAGAAGAAGAAGAAGTTAGAGGTCACCCTGGATGAACTCATAGAAATACCAAAGTGTGACCCCTCTACACTTGACTTTGAAGCATTATAGGAATATGGAGAGATATGCCAAAGGAAGGCATTGCAAGAGAAGCTGAAGAAACAACATAGGTACTCCATGGTACTGGAGACAACATGGGACATATTACATCAAATTGTACCTGATGTTGATATTGATCAAAGCAAGCCAATACTTGATCAATTAGCTACCCTCGCCGATGCAATCACAACTCAGAACATTGATGATGAGAAGGCAACATAGGAGAGAGCCGAGATGAAGTACCAACAAAAACTCATTGAAAACATCAGCCAAGAAGTGGTGGTAAATAAGGTAAAGCTATCAGAATTCATCACTAAATTAGATCCAATCATATCTGAAGCTATAAACTTGATACAAACATTGAGCACAATAGACAAGCTCACTAAAGAGAATAGTGACAACATTGCAAAGCTGGATACAGATCTAGAAAATAGTGCACAAAGCTTAACCACCGATGGAGACAATGTAGTCAAACTACATTATGAGAAAATCATAGAGATTAAATAGTTAAGGCAAGAGCTATGGGAGGTAGAAAAGATTTCAGTGAAGAAGTAACTGAGATCCAAGCTCAACTTCTATCGAATCTTACACTGCTCCAACAATGTATCAATTCAGCAAGGCAACTGATTGTAACTCCCGAGATGTCTGTAGCAGACAACATCTATGACATGCATTCAAAGATCACACTCGAGCACATGGCTCTGGAGAACCTCAAAGAACAATGGGAGAAGATGATGGAAGACATGAAGTCTTCACACTCCCACATTTTTTATAAGCTCTAAGGTAAAGATATTTTCCCTTAATATCAAAAAAGGGGGAAAATGATGAGTAATAAATACAAAAAGAGAAAATGACATGTATTCATTCATTCAGATGGAAAAATGGAAAATATGTATATGGTATAGTTATATGGGGAAAATGATAGTATGAGTACTATACTATACAAAGGAGAAAATGATGAAAATGATATGAAGAATGAAAGACATCACATGTACAGATATACCGACATATACATAGGGGGAGTCATTAAATGACTAAGGATTATATATGTTGTATATACTTAACATTTTTCTAGTATTTGGCACATATCAGTTTTTGATACTAATGTCAAAGGGGGAGATTGATGACATTAATTTTCCATTAGTATGCAAATAACACTTTCGGTAAGCATACACCAAAAGACAGGACTGAGAAAACCAAAGATTAGATACTAAGAGATCACCGAAGATGACTAAGTGCAAAGAGAACCGATGACAAAACTTAGAGTGTAAACCAAAATAAAAAAGATAGAAAGATAAAGTGGAACTCGACAGAGGAACCCAATATGCAAGTTACAGTGCAGACCAACAAGACAGTTACAGTGCAACTGACAGAACAAACCCAAAGGACAGTCAAGCTTGACCGATAGACAAAACTGAAAGTCAGTTGCAGCCCGCAAAAATTGGATCTGACTTCCACCTCAGATAAAGAAAGTGTATTCTATTTATAGGATATCTATTTGTTTTAAATCCATTTCTTTAGGGACAAGATACATGAATGTAAGTTCTTTAATCAGTCTAATTGATTTAAAACACATAGACTAGGAGATCTAGGTATAAGTTGTAAACCTTATCTTAGAGTTAATATTATTTTTATCAAAACTCAATGAAGTCAATCCATCTATAAATAGATGATGCAATCATTCATTATTATAGATGAATATATGATGTGAAGAGAGAGGAGAACATGAATGAATAAGACAAGCACATCTATGGATCAAATTGAGGGTTTCAAGAATAGGAATATGATGCAGGAGCATCCTGGGTGTAAGGGTAATCTTGCATCACCCAAAAATATGTGTTTTCTATTCAATATGGCTATTTTGTACAAAGCTGATATTTTTTGAAACTTGATATTTTAAGTAAGTTGTCCATTTGAACTTAGAATGTTCTAATTTTTCAGGTGAAGGATCATATTAGTCATATAAGCAAGCCACTTGAGTTTCATTGCCATAGCATCTGTATTGGCAAAGTTATTAAGGATTTACTATTGAGATTTTAGGGTACGAAACCTTTGAGCTCAATTTTCAAGACCTTAGAGGCTTCAGATCGAGGTCAAACCCTCAACTAACTAGTAGTTCGCTTGTCAACCACTATAAATCGCGATCTCCCCTTTCTGGAAAGTGGTTATAATAGCCAATCAGAGCTACTGTTCAAAAGTTATGGCTTCCAGAAGTTGGGCTACCTAATCTCATATTTTGTAAATATTTAAAGCCGACCCTTTTGTAATAAAAGTGAAAAATAATTAAATGCTAAGGGTAGTCGGCTTTAATGGCTAGATTTCTAGAACCTTCTCGGGCGGTGGAAAATTACATATTTAAGGAAGGCCCGTAGTCTTTTCTAGGGAGTTCGGGGTGGTTATTGGAGGCTTTGTCCTACAGATTATTGTAAGGGATGCCTATGTGGCTTTTGATATTGTAATTCTGAAGTTTGTAATTCCACATTTGCGGAGCCAATAAGAAGCCAATTTTCTATTCTTGCAAATTTATGTTATTTCTCTCTGTTTCTATTGTGTATTTGTGGTATTAAGGGGAGTCCCCTTCATCAAGTGGTATCAGAGTGAGAAGTTCCTGAGTGTGTAGACAGATCACCGACTGTGAGGCAGTTTGCACCAGGACCGTGGTTAGGGTTTCAGTGATAAGTACAAAAATGCCTCCACGAAGGGAGCGTGGCGGAAGAGCTGGAGGTGTGCCACCTGAGGTTAGAGCCCTACAGAGACAAGTACAAGCATTGCAGGAAGAGATTTGCAGAGGCATGAATCTTTCCGTAAGAGAGGAAAGTGAGGATGAAGCTAAAGTAGAAGGAGATTTTGATCAGGAAGGTGAAATTCTGAACTAAGAGGAGGAAAGGCTTTTCTGGGCCATTTCCAAGATTGGGAAAAGACCTAAGCTTGATGTTCCCACATTTTGGGGAAATCTTAACCCAGAAGAGTTGATCGATTGGATCAATGAAATAGAAGAATATTTTAAGTATGAAGATATTGAGGATCTTGATAGGGTAAAATTTGTGAAGGCCCGATTGAAGGGTCATGCGAAGATCTGGTGGCAGGAGATTCAGTTGGAGCGAAATAGGAGAGGAAAGGAGAAATTCACAAGATGGGATCGGATGTTGGATAAATTGAAGTGAAAGTTGATTCATATTGATTATGAGCTCGATCTATTGAAGAGAATGCAAGGTTTGAAGAAAGAAGGGAAATCTATCCAGGAGTATACGAAGGAGTTCTATCGAATCCTCATCAGAACAGGCCATGCGAAAGTTGACAAGGATAAATTTTCCCATTAACTTAATGGGTTGAGGCCGAGCATTCAGGAGGAGTTGAACCTAATCTGAATAAACAACATTGAAGAGGCCTACCAGTTTTCCCTAAAGGTAGAGGAAAAGTTGAACAATAAATTTGAAAGCAGGCAAAGCGGAAGAGGTCGTGGTGGAAGATCTAGTGGACGATCTTATGGAGGCCAAAATGAAGATCAGAAAAAGAAGGATGAGGCTAGTAGTATTCAAGGTTAGAGGGGAAATAATTTCAATCAAAATAATAGAGATCAAAGAGGAAGAGGATGACGACAAGGATCAGGAGAGGAGGCTTCCATGGAACATGTTTTCACTATGGAGAAGAAGGTCATAGGGCATATGAATGTCCTCAATGCCAAGGAAGGGTAGATAGGATAAATGACAGCCAAGATAGAGTCGCACATGTGGATGAAGATGCAAAATCATCTCATTCTAAATATGTTGAAGGAGGAGAAGTCCTAGTTAACAGAAGAGTCTTGCTGAGTGGTGAAAATGAACCTGAGCAAAGGAGGAGCTTGTTTCACACTAGGTGCAAGTGTGAGAATAAGTGTTGTGATGTGATTATTGATAGTGGGAGTATTTACAATCTGGTGTTAGAAGAGATGGTCACAAAGTTGAAGCTCAAGATGCAGAAACACCCACATCCATACAGGATCACTTGGGTATAGGATGACCACAAGGTCATGGTTAATGAATAGTGCCTAGTAAAGTTCAAGATTGGAAGGTACTATGATGAGGTACTATGTGATATCATACCTATGGATGCTTGTCATATGTTGCTGGGAAGGTCATGGCAGTTTGATAGGTATGTTGTACATGATGGCTGTGCAAATACATATTCCCTGACAAAGGTTGGAGTGCGACATAAGCTAAAACCATTGGACAATACAGATGAAAAGCTATGTAGTAATGCAAGAATAACTTTTGTTGACGGAAGAAAATTCCTAGAGGGTATGAAGCATGAGAATATGTGTTTTTCCTTGATTCCAAAAGCTAGTAAAGAGGAAATAGAAGATGTGCCTGTAGAAGTTGTAGATCTGTTGGATGAGTTTCAAGATATTGTATCTAATAATGTACCTGATGGATTACCACCAGTAAGGAAGATCAGTCATTAGATGGACTTGATCCTAGGAGCCAATTGTCTAAATAAGGTAGAACACAGAATGACACCAGCAGAAAGTGAAGAATTGAACAGACAAGTGAAAGAGTTGTTGTAGAAGGGTTTGATTTTTGAGAGCTTGAGTCCATGTGTTGTACCAGTAGTATTAGCACCAAAGAAGAATGGAGAATGGAGGATGTGCACAGATTCTAGGGCTATCAACAAAATCACAATCAAGTATAGATTTCCATTGCCGCAGATGGATGATATTATAGACTATTTGAGTGGAGCTGTGTACTTCTCAAAGATAGATCTGAAGAGTGGATATCACTAGATTCGGATCAGAGAAGGAGATGAATGGAAGACTACCTTCAAAACAAAGGAGGGACTTTTTGAGTGGTTGGTC
>MU226078.1:247783-273531 GCA_018584345.1 Thuja plicata
TATATATAATCATTTAAAAGAAAACATGTAAGAATATTATATACACATTAATAAGTTTAAAACTCACCTATCCACTAATGTTTTCATTATCAAGTGAGTCCCGATGATGTACACGATCAGACCTCAATGAAGGAGTAACAAGAGGAATCTCCCCATAAAAAAATTTATATATAATATACACATGATATCATATCAATCTAGTTAAAAAAAGTAAATTTACAGCATGAACTTGCATTTAGTTTACATTAAAAATAAGATTTACCTATGTAGATGGTGGCATCTGATAGTAATTAGACCTCCTAATGTCGAATGTAAATATTAAAGTAAATATGAAGTAAAACATCAAAGTAAATATCAAGTAAAAAAATATACCATAAAATAGACTCAGAATTTCATTTTGCTTCAAATCTTCAGGGCTCGTTTGGTTGCCACAATACCAAATGCTAGATAATGTCAATTCTAGAAGATGCTAAAATTATGGAAGATACTTATCCTGAAAATGATTTTCAGAATATGGACTCAACCCATTTGGTTCACCTAGAAGATGACTGAGAATGATTTTCAGAATATGGACTGGACCTGTTTAGTTGACCTGGAAGATAATTAAGAAGATGCCTTTTTGAATTGATAAAAATATCTAG
Source organism: Thuja plicata (assembly GCA_018584345.1). Classification (NCBI taxonomy): domain Eukaryota; kingdom Viridiplantae; phylum Streptophyta; class Pinopsida; order Cupressales; family Cupressaceae; genus Thuja; species Thuja plicata. Next base: position 248,425 of record MU226078.1, read on the forward strand.
CCTACCAAACCCCCTTTATATTTCCCCCTTAGATTCAATATCATTTAGGTTTCAATGCAAGTAGTTTACTACATATAACAAAACAAAGAAATAAATTTCTTATTTTTGTGTTTGGCAATGTAGAAAAGAGGGCAGAATGGATATATAGAGAAGCGATTTAGTATGGTGTCAAAAAATTTTCCTATAGAGTGCACAAAGATACTTCTATGAGTCTACTTTTTTCATCTTCATATCGCGATAGAAATTCCTGATGAAAGATTCCACCTTTGCATTCAATTCCTCACAAGTCAAATTTCCCTCTTTTCCTCTATCACCAAATGAAAGTGTTTCATCGTGCCCATGGACCCGATGAAAATATTGAACTTGGTTTGGAGAAGTCATCGACCCGATGAAAAATTATAATTTGTTTTATAAAAATTATAATTGGAATTCAAAATTACAATTCCACCTATTTGGGTGGAAGATGCATATGCCCATTTTGGGGCAAAATTGGAATTTCAAAATTCCAATTCCAATTTTTTTAGATGGACACAAACATGGAAGATGTTGGTCATAAATTTTCCATTCATATCTTGGTTTGGCTTAGGTTTGTTTCATTTTTTCTTCACAAATATGTTTAAATTTTCTTCCCACTTTCTGGTCTTGCGCATATTCTTTTAAAAATTTGCTAAAATGCGTTTTTAAGTTAAGTCTCCTTTTCATGCTTAGTCACTAACTCGCCAACTAAAAGTATTATTATCGTTAGGTTGCTAACTATTTGGGGTATGTTGCAATAACCGCTATGAGTGTGTGAGTGTCAAGTTTCATGTTAGTGGTAGGCTCGTTGAATGTTTAATGAATTTAAAGTTAACTATAGCGACATAGTGAACGGTTTTGTGTTTTCCTTGTCGCCAGATCACTGATGTTATATCATGGTTAATTTTTTCTTAGCGATCTAGGGAGTAATTATTTTATGTTTTTATTGCTATATTGTGGGCCCTTTTGAGTACTGACATGTTTTTTTTGTGATTTAATGAGATTTTGACAAGGGGCAATCTCTTGGTGAAAATTTGAAGGTTAGTTGCCAGCTCACAAAGGATTAAGTGGTGAAGTTAAGAATGTCAGTGCGTTTGCGATAAAGGAAAAGAGATGAAGTAAAATATTTATTCACCATCTTATGGAGTGTTGATGGTTAAGTGAAAGATGTTGGGGAGTTGGCCATAAGAAGGAAATGTTAAGCTAAAGGCATTATCGCTAGCTTGCAGAAGGATTGAGCAGTTAGATAAAACAGTTAGCGAGCTTGCAATAAGTAAAGGATGTTAGAAGAAAGCTATTTTCATTGGGTCATGAAGGATGAGGTAGTTAGTAAAAGATGTTGGAAATCTAGTGAGTATGAAGATGAAGAGCCATCACAAAATTGTAGCGATTAACAAGGTTAAATGACAAATGCCTGCAACTTGGCAAGAGTAAAGGAAATGGTAGTCGTCAGCTCGCTGCAGTCAATAAAAAGTGTTGGCAATTTGATGAGGATAACTGTAAAGTGTAAAAGGATAGAAGGTATTTTTGACGGGGTTTTTCTGACCGGGTCCGCCAACAAACATAAGTTGTCACCGAGTTCCGGGGATACCGGCCAACTCTGCCTGCATAGGTTGTCCAGGGAAATTATATTCCCTGGGCCTTCAAGCACCTGGGTGTCGGGTCATGACGGTGCGGGGCTCAGATGGGAGAAGTGACTGTTGGCAGACCTGGTCAGCAAAACCCCATCAATAGAAACTGGTGCTAGAAGGAGGGCATGAACTCATCCCCTTCCAGAGATTCTGATTTTACACCTCCTGAGGGTTCCCCCAGTTATAGTTTTAAGAGGAAAGCCTTCAGTGGGATTGGGTCTTTCTCCCCAGCAAAATTTGAAAGAGTCCTTAGGTCTGCCCCAAATCACGGAAGGTTTGTCAAACTTGAGCCCCCTGCTTGAAAGAAACGGACCTCAAAAATCATACCAGCCACAATTGTCTAGGGGTCTAGCATACCTCTGAATACCCAAGCTTTCCAGGCAATCCTGGGAACCAATACCCAAACTACCCAACACTTAGTTCCCCCAATGGCCGCGTATTTCTAAAACACTGGGTCCCCAATGGGAACTTTTTTGGGTGCAATCAATGACTTTCCCTCTCACCCAGAAAAGATCTGCCCACGATATGAGCACTTAGGCTCATGGACCGCAGAAGAGAATTTACAGGCATACAAAGATGCCATGAATCGACACCAGATCCAGCATGAAGATGTTGTGACTCAGATGTTTCCCTTGTCTTTAGGGCAAGGTGAGTTGAACTGGTACCTTAACCTTCCTACCAACTCCATAAACAGTTGGCAGGACATGGAGGACGCCTTCCTGGCTACCTTTCACGTGCATGTGGACCCAGCATGGTCCCATAGTCAGTTCATCTCCATCAGGAAGGAACCCAATGAACCTCTTGCAACATTCAACCATAGATTCTGGCATGCCTTGAAGTGGTGCACGGGCCCTTTTATTCAATCCCCAGAAGTAACCATACAAACCTATCTTAATGCGATGGACCCTTTTGTTGCCACTCTCGTTTGGAGAACAACCGCTGTGGGCGACCGGGACACCTTGGAAATTTTTTATAACCTAGCTTTAATATTTTCCTGTGGTCTCAACAAATCCCCACACGGGATTGGGCAGGGTATGCCCTTCAACATGATCCCCGGCGGAACCGTGTATGCCAGGGGGTACAACCCCAATCTAGCGATGGGTGCCCCCTCAATGGAAATGAATCCCTCGCCACCCCTAATAGACCAGTAGGCCCGGTATGTTTACCCAACGCAGACCCAGATGGTGCCAGGTCTAGAAGCTTTCCCTTGGAATCAGTCAGAGCAGGCACAATAGTCTCAGACACAACCGTCTGGAGTGCCCTTCTTTTAGTCATCCACAACTGGAGGATTGCCGCCCTTGACTCTAGCTAATACCGCTGCCTTCCCGGGAAGCCAACAACAACAAAAAATATCACATTGTGACGTCAACACTCAGTTGACCACCGAGGTTGAATCCCTCCGGAGAATGTTATCCACCTTGACAGTGGACATGGGCCAACTGAAGGCGGGGTCCTACGCACCCCAGAATTCAAATTCCCAGAGGGTAAACATTTTCTCCGGCCAACGGAACAACAATGACGGAGGAAGAAACTTCAACAATGGGTCTAGGCCCAATCAACAACAATGGAATAATAACACGAACAATGAAGGCCTGCCTCTGAACCAAAATGCCAACCAAACTGGTGCTGGACCCTCACATTTCACATGAGTTGCAGAATTCCAACCCATGACTAATTGGTGTAGATTGTACAACACGAGTTTACACAATGAGGTGAATTCTGCCACCTTGGAAAAGGTCATCATGATATCCTAGCTAGACAGGAAGCAGTCACATGATACCACCCCTCTAGAACCCCTGGTCCAAGAGACAACCCACAGTGCCTTCACCTATGATACCATCTTCTTCAGAACTTCCAGGGAAGATGAGGAAGAATCTGAACTGCAGGGATTCTTTGATGAATCTATCCTGCCCTTCGAGGCCAATGCCTTTACTAACCCACAGACTCCATATAATACATGTATTAAAGTTGGTAAAGGACCAACTTACACACCCATGCCTCCTATCAAAAACACCCCTCCTCCCTAGAATAACACGACTGACCGACCCGCTCCTCCAAAAGGTCCTAGCTCTAACCAAGCAAAAGACCTCGCCCAGGGAGATCACCAATTCCTGGGAGGAAGATTTGACATTACGAAGGTGTTAGAATAGACCACCACCTCCATGACCTTGATGGAGGTTTTTCTAAACTGTCCCGAGCAGAAGAAGTATCTTCTGAAGCTATTGAGAAACCTGGAAGCCATCAGCCGCCCACCCAAGACTATCTCGTTCGAAGATGCTAATGTGACCATCTTTTGGGGGAACAATGAGGATCCTCCCTTCCTACTAGGTCTGAATATCCAAGGCAAAAATATACACAACTGCTTGGTAGACTCCAGAGCTTTAGGTAATATCATGCCCTTGTCCATTTGTCAGAAGCTCGGATTCCATCCCACCCCATCCAACGGTGCAGTGATCCAGCTGGATAAGACTGTTGTAAAAATGGTGGGGGAATTGAAGAATGTCCAGATACAGCTTATCCAGGACCCCAGGATAGCCAGCATAATTGACATCCAAGTGGTGGACATCCCAGAGACTTACGAGATGTTATTAAGTCAGAATTGGTCTAAGTCCCTGAATGGATACTTTTCAACTGACTTCACCCATTTATGGCTTCCATGGGAAGGAGAGTCCAATAAGATCCTGGTTGAAAGTGAACCCCAGATGAAACAGGCCCTTACCAAGGTTGGAAGGGTCAATGAGGTCTTTTTCTCTGAGACTTCTCTGGGGATGTACCGACCCTTTGAAATTTTAACATTTGATTTCATCCCCAGGGAGGATCCCGCAGTGCTGCAAAGAGCCCAAGACCTAGAAGAAAAGATGAGACTTGAGGTTGACTCTCAAGGTTCCACAACAACCCTTGCTACACTCCTGTCTGGCACTTGGTGCCAAGTACACTACCAAAAACATTCAGAGCTCGAGTATGGGCCATGTCTTTTGATCGCTAACCGACACCTTGATACCTTTCAGAATAAACAACATGTAACTGATTCCCCGGGGCCCAGTGTTCCTATGGGATGTGCTCCTCTGGTGCCATCTCCCCGGGAATCCCAAATCCAAACACCTCCGGAGGTAAATTCTACTTTCACGCTGGTAGTCCGGGAGGGAACCCTTAAGTCTCCTAGCAATAATCCAAAGACTACTCCCCTTTCCCAGCCCCAGATTACGAACAATGACTTATGGAACCTCAAGTTTGATGGGTCCCAATCCAAACAAGGCTACGAGGCTAGAGTAGAATCAATCAACCCGTGAGGGAAGTCCTTCCTCGCATCCTACATACTACAATTTAACTATACAAAAAATGTCACAAAGTATGAGGCTTTGGTCCTTGGACTCTTATTTGCGTTAAGGAAAGGTATCACCCGCCTCTGGGCTCTGGATGATTCAGAGTTGATTGTTAAACAAGTTTGGAGTCAATACACATATCATGACAAAAGGCTGGCTGCATACCGCAACTGGGCTTGGAGCCTTATTGAAGATTTCGATGCCTTCGGCATTGACCTCATTCCCCAGCAACGGAACTACATCCTGGATGCCCTCGCCCTTTCCGCCAGCACACTCGAGCCAATGGCCAGCTCGAAACTCTAGATATTTTCAGTTGAGATGGTCCCTACCTTGTCCATTCCAGATAATGTCACCCACTTTAAGGTTTTTGAGGACGATCAGCATATCCTGGCCTTCATGGCGAATGTTGGCTTCTTTGAAAATCAGATAGTGGAAGAATGAGACCATGATGATACTGGGAAGGGTGGCAAAGATGATGGGATCATGGACCTACCTACTAACACCATCCCAAAGGGGATGGTTGCACTGGAATGAATCTTTGACTCAGACCCTCAGGCCTGGGAGAAGGTGTCATCCTCCTCAGAGGGAGGAAAGTTTGAAAAGGTTAACATCGGCCAGCCCAGTGAGGAAAAGATTATTCACATTGGTACCTCCTATTCCCCTGAAGAAAAGGAGAATATTCTCATGGTTCTCTAAGAATACATTGATGTAATTTCCTAGGGTTATGAAGACTTAAAAACATATGACACATCCATCATGACCCATACTATTCCTCTGAAACCTAATGCTAAGCCCTTTCAGCAAAAGCAAAGACTGGTCAACCCCTTGATAGAGCCTCTGATTCGTCAAAAGGTAGAAAAACTACTGTCAGCCCAGATAATCTTCCCAATCCAGCATACTACGTGGGTTGCCAACCTGGTCCTTGTGAGAAAGAAAAAAAGTGAGATATGCCTTTGTGTGGATTTCTAAAACTTGAACAAAGCCTCCAAGAAGGATAATCACCCTCTCCCTTCGTTGGATGAGGTGTTGTAGATAATGAATGGATCCCAGATGATGTCCTTCTTGGATGGATACTTGGGATATAACCAGGTCATGGTTAAATATGAAGACAGAGAGAAAATAGCATTTACCACCAAGTGGGGAATGTTTGCATACAGGAGAATGCCCTTTGGTCTGATCAATGCAGGGGCTACATTTCAAAAGGCCATGGACATTGCATTCGAGGGCCTTGTGAATTGATGCATAATCATCTACATGGATGATTTGACCATCTTTTCCTGGGACAGGCATGACCATCCCGCCCATCTCACTCAGATTTGCGAGAGATGTCGCCGGTATGGAATATCCCTCAACCCCAAGAAGTGCATATTCGGGGTCACCGAGGGGAAGTTTCTTGGGCATATCATCTCTAAGAAGGGTATATCCATAGACCCTGAGAGAGTCGAAGCATTGCTAAACTTACAAATGCCTGGCAGCAAGAAAGAGATGCGATCCTTTTTTGGAAAGATCAACTTCGTACAGCGGTTCATCATGAGATTCGCAGAAATAGTTAAACCGCTCAATGAGATGATGAAGAAGGATACCAAGATTGAATGGAGTCCTGAGGCAAAGTGGGAATTCACCCAGATTAAATAGATAGTAACAAAAGCACCTGTCCTGGCTAGTCTGGACTATTCCCTTCCATTTTACATTTACTCTTTTACTTCACTGCATTCTGCCGTGGTAGTGTTGACCCAAAAGGTTGAAGGGGAAGAATGATCAATAGCTTTCATGAGCTCCCCCTTTAAGAATGCCGAAGTCTGATATTCATCACTAGAAAAGTAGGCCTTTGCTCTGGTTCACGCTGTGAAGAAATTCTGGCATTATATTCTTTGGAAAAAAGTACATGCTATTATTTTGGACTAGGCCGTCAAGTCTCTACTGATGCAGAGTGAATTGGGTGAGAGACGGGGGAAATGGATGGCCATCCTCCAGGAGTATGACTTAGAAATGCAGCCCATGAGGATAGTCCGAGGCCAGGGACTAAGTCAAGCGATAGCAGAAGAGACTCCCCACATAGAATGTCAAACTTACACAGTGGATTCCATTACCCAAGACCCGTGGTATACTGATTTGGTATACTTTCTACTAAATAATAGATGCCCAAAGGGATTACCTCCCCACAAACATTGTGCCCTATGGATGAAAAATTCTCACTTCATGATCAAAAACTCCACGCTCTACTGCAAAAACTATGAGGGAGTGTACCTCCGGTGCATCGACAGAGACCAAGCTATAAGAGTGATTAATGAATTTCACAGGCAGTTTGGAACCGGGCATGGCTCAGTCGATGCCACTGCCCACTAGATCCTTCGGGTCAGATACTATTGGCCCTATATATTCAAGGACATTTACACTCATGTCAGGAAATGCCATACTTGCCAAACCATGGCGCATCGTGAGCGTAACCCAGCCATGCCTTTACAACCAGTCTATGAGGCTAGACCCTTCACCCAGTGGGCATTTTACTTCATTAGGGAAATCGACCCCAACTTGTCTGCCAACCATCGATTCATTCTCACCGCTACTGATTACTGCACTCAGTGGTCCAAAGCTATACTGTGTAAAAACAATGCGGCAGACATAGTCATCAAATTCCTGAAAGAAAACATCGTCACAAGGTTTGGAATGCCCTTTGATTTGGTATGTGACAATGGTCCGGAATTTTCTTCAGCACAGTTATTCAAATGGACCTATAATCAGAGGATCACTTTGAAGTTTTTTAGCAACTACTACCCCCAGGGAAATGGCGTTGCTGAATCAACGAACAAAAACCTACTTGAAGTGATCAAACACCTGCTAGAACAGAATCCCCAGGATTGACATCAAAAGTTGAAATTCACCCTCTAGGCGGATCGCATTTGCATCAAGGCCGCCCTAGGAATGTCCCCGTTCCATCTGGTTTATGGTCAGAACCCTGTATTCCTAGTTAACTTACAAATCCTAGTTTTACTGTTTATGCAGGAATTTAGCAACAGGGACAACATCGTGAAGGTTCGGCTCTTAAATCTTGTGCGAATGGAAGAATAGAGAGACACAGCCCTTGAACATTTTGCACATCATCAAGCAGTGGTAAAATGATGGTTTGACAGAAGAGCTCAATATAAGGCTTTTCAGATCTCGGATCTAGTCCTATTGTGGGACAAGGCCCGGGAGAAGAAAGAAAAGCATACCAAGTTCCAACGGCTCTGGCTCAGACCATATCTAATGTTGGAAATCTACGGGGCAAATACTTACAACCTTAACACCCTAACTGGTGAACCTGTCGCATTGCTTGTTAATGGTCAGTTTCTCAAACACTACTTCGAATAGGGTAAGTTTGTCCAAAGTTGCATTATATGTAAAGCCTCCCTCTTGTAAATACTTTGTTCGGGTGCCTCGTTGTGAGGTACCCCATCTTGTAAATAGCCTTGTTGGTTGTCCTCTGGGGCAGTCCTCTTTTGTTGTTTTTGTTTTCATTTTCAGTTTTCTTCCAGCCCCAGCATTTTGTTCCGTCTTGCAAGAATTGGAATGCTTCACATAACTCTGGTTTCGGGTACAATGTCTACAGCATGGTGAACTTTAGAATCTATCTTTAGCATAGTGGAGTCAGCCTGGTCTCTGGGGTTGTTTCACAGGTTATGGCACATTTTGAGAAATCTCCATCGGGTGTTGTCTCCGGGAGTCTGGAAATCAGTGAACGCAAGTAATATAAGGAACAAGTAATCAGACACGCCGAGGATAGATCGGTTGTACTAATTGGTTGACCCAGGTCTAAAAATTTAAATAATTATTTCTGGGTCTAGAGCTTTATCCCCTCTTCAAACATCTAAGTATAGGTGGATAGGTGAAAGAAGTACCGCCATTAAAATTAGCTAAGCTTAAGCTTAATGGTGAAAGAAGTACCGCCTTCCCCACCTGGGAATAGGCAAAATAACAAGAGAGGAAAAGCAGGATGAAACTCTGGTCTCTAGGGGAAGAGAACAAATTGATGACTAGTTCAATGTAATTAGTGCCTCTTCTCTACTCCTCCCAAAGGTCATTGGCTTGATTTCCTTCCAAAGCACACACAACACCGCTGATGAAGGACTCCAGACTAACTCCCGTGTGGGTTGGATTCTCTTAGATATGTTTCTCCCTGCCTGTCAAACGCTTCGGGAAGTGGCCTGTCCTAGTTTTGCTAACCAGAGATTCTATAGTTCTCAAATGTGCTAAGGCATTTGTCCTAGATAGTCGCCATTTGTTATGCCCTGCATCCCCGTCCCTACATTTTGTGTGCAAAATGTTGGGTCCCCCTTTTTCTTTTTGTTTGTTTTTGCTTGTTGCTGTGCCTTTGTCCTTCTTTCCCTTTTGTTTTCTTTCTCCAGGGTTTTCTTCCCCGTTATTTTGTTTTGTTTGTTTGGTTTTTCATCTCCAGGACTCCAGTCCTGGAGATTGTCCTTCATTGGGAACTGGACTCCAGACTCTGAAATTCTTTGCCACGATCTTCTTAAGGATATCATCGCGGGGAATCCCCAGGCCCGGGGTCCAGAGGTTTGCTTGTCCAGAGATTGCCAGAAGGAGGAGGATTGCCCTTTTTACCATGGGTATAAATAGAACTTATCTATCACTTTCACATTTACCGCGATTAAAACCTTCGAGCACTTAGAGCGATTAACAAAGCGATTTCAAAGTGATTAACAAAGAAATTTGTAGAAAGTTAGTGATAATCAGTGCTTAACACTTCCAGACATTTTCAGGTGATTGCGAGTGCTTCATGGTGGCGATTGTGACCATCTGAGAAGCTAAAGTTGTTGCAGAGCTCCCGCGGTAACTCCTTTCCTCCACCTTTCAGCATTCTCACGTTGTTCTTTCTGTTCCTACCTTTCTGTTTTCTTCTAGTTTGTTTGGTTTCTTTTGTCTTGCTTTTGTTCGTCGTCTTTCTTCTTTGTTTGTCTTCTATTTTCAGGTTTTTCCGCCCGTTGGTGGGTCAGCTCTGCCAGAGGGTTGTCCGCCCTCTGTGCAGTATTAGTCAGTTTGTAGATTATGTGAATAGCTGTATATATTCTACCTTGTCTTGTTTTTTGCGGGCATCATTCCATGTTGTATATTTATATATATGTGTAGTCTTTATATATCCCTCCATTTCTATGTGTATATCCCTCAGCCTTCATGTATATCCTTTCAGGTTGCTTGACAAGGTGGTCAAGTCACCTATGTTACTATTTTTTGCCCATGAACTCATTTCAGGGAAGAAAACCACTTGTTTGGAACTCGACTCTCAGCCAGTTTCAAACAGGCAGTTTTCTCTCTCCTCCATAAAACTAGTCAGACCCTCATTTATGTCCCATGAGCACAATAAATTCCAGCCAAGTGGCCTTCAGTTTTCACGCGTTTGGATAGTTGGCTCCACCATCATCGCCATAACTTCCATTTAATACCTACGCACGTGGCGCCCACGTGGGCTTGATGGCTTACCTTTTTACATGTCCTCGCCAATGGTCACTTCTCCGAGCTCCGGGTCTCCTACCATCATCCATCCTGTGTCTTTACAAAGTGTGATAAAATCCCTGGACCTGGATATTTAACAAAATATTAAGTTTATATGATGCATTTGCTTTTTGGTTATTTTTGAATGAAACTAACTTTTCAGGAAAAGCAAGCATCGTGGTGGTAAGATCTCCGAACCCCGGATTATTTATTTTGATTAATGCATTCTGATGGTCCCTTTGTCCCGCAGGTTCCCAGAGTTCATTTCCCAAACATGTCTGAAGCATCCGCATCTTCTCCACCCGGAAGTCTAGAGCTACCTTCTGCAACAGCCACTAGGGCAGCAGTAAAGTCTAAAATGGAGAAGGCCTTGGAGAAGATGCCCCTGACTATGAAATTCATGCAAGACAATGTCATCATGGGCTCAAAGATTGAGTCCAAAGTTAAGCTTATAACCGACACCAGCATCGGAACATGGCCAAAGATGTAGGCCTTGGTGAAAATAATGCACATCCAGCGACAGGCTGGAGATCAGCTGGAAATCAACGTTGAGAACTTCAGAATCCTCAAGGCGGCTTGTTTTTCGTGCTCTGTGCAATCTTCAAAGCTTATCTTGACATTGGCCACCAACTACAAATCTTCTATCTGGGCCGTTATGCTCATGGCCGCAGAGCCAACTGGATACCCTACTCCTCTGGTATCCCTTGACCCAGTCACATTTCAAGCAAGCCTAGGAATCCCACAATTTGATATGGCCTCAGTGGTTACAAGGACTGATGCCTTGACCCAGTTCACATAGCTAGAGGATGCCACCTGGGTATATATGAATACCCATTGGCTCAAGGCCCCAAAGAGGGACCCCAAAAGAATGAAGATAGAAATTCCCCACTCTGAGTTCAAAGAGAGCATTCAAATGGGAATGATAGCATTGGCTCGGGTCTTTGGGCAGCCCTCCGCCCAAGAGTTTGCTAGATGGATGTATTACTTCCTCCTCGACATCTCCACCAAGGGAGGATACTTCGACTGGGCGACAATAATCTCCAACCATGTCGACTCCTAGTTCCAGGAGCTAAACAGGAAGAAGAAATTCTACATGTCTTCCTATGTTTTCTAGGCCCTAGCACAGCAGAGGCCCCACGCCCACGGCCTACTTATAGACGGTGTGCTCAGGATTGGCCTAGGACAAAAGGCACCATGGGACCATTTCCCACAAGTTCAATGGGAGGCCAGCTTCCCCAATTTTTATCGGGTAAACGACGCGTTCATTTATTATCATCTTCTTACACTCACCCGGGAGGCTGAATACTACCTGTCCTCAGAGGTGATGAATTTGGTCCATAGTTATGGACATTATTACATTCAGTTCCAATAGCACACCTACATTAGGGTCATTGGATTCTCTGGGAAACCCTACTTGTTGCCCAAACACTGTGGGGACAAGATCGTGCTCTTGGAGTATTGCAGGCAAATTATGGAGGTGCATGCCCTCTTTTCCCTCAAAAAGATACCCAACATTCCATTCCCAATCACCTGTGGAAATTACACATGCAGATTGGCCGCCGCAAAGGAGGCGAACAATGAACTAAAAAGTTACAACTTGCAGGAATTTTATTTGGCGCGGAAAAATTTTGATCCGCATGGCAGGATTGCAATGGCACTGCCCCAGGCTTCAGAGCCCCATCATATCCATATGGAGGATTTATGGGCAGATTTCCAGGATGATGTGGAGGTGCAGAGCAGGCACTACGTCAAAATTATGGCCGACATGATGAAAAAGTTGAAGCTCTGAAGGTTCCCAGCGGATTTCTCAGATGCTGCCCCCACTACCGATCCCCATTACAAGGCAAAGGGGATCGACACAAGGGCTCTTCCACTAGTAAAATGGGACACCCAGGAAGGGCCCACAATTGAGGACTTCACTCGAGAGGTGGTCGAGTGAAGTCACACCTATTTCAAGAAGGTGTGCCCTAGAAGTACCCACCGAGCAGCCCAGTCAGCACCAAAATTGACTCCGCAGCCAGCACCAAAGTTGACTCCGGGGGCCGAGACTTCTTCGCAGGGAATGGATAAAGGGAAAGGAATAGACATGACCCCTCCTACGCAAGAAGTCTCCATCAAAGAAAAAATCAAACAATCAGTGGTAGCATCCCAACATATGAGGGAACAATTAATAACGTGGCTGGCCACTCCACCACTCATGGCCAGGCCAATTCATCCCTCTTCCTCCCCGTCATTAGCAGCATTAATGGTAAGGGAAACGGGGGTGGATCCCATGGAGGCAGAAGAAATAAGAGATGTGGGGCCACCTCTAGTTACTCAGAGAAAGAAGAAGCTTAATAAGAAGCCTAAGGCAGAGCCATATTTGGGGACGTCTCAAGCCCAACAAGTGGAAATCCTCTCCTCCAGTTCCCCGGAGCCAGAGAAGGAAATAGAGCCTGCAGAAGTCCCAGCCAGTCCCCCTCCGCAAGAGGAATTTGATGATGTATTTGCAACCAACGAGTTTGGAAACTTGTAGGGGGACAATAGACAAATGGAGATAGAGGTCCCGAGGGCAGAACAAGAGGCTGCAAAGCAAGAAGATACTGAACAAGAGTCTGCACAGGAACAAGAAAGGCAGGTTGAAGAAAAAGAGCTAGAACCGGAGATTGCCTCTGGGACTCAAGTGATGCAAGATCCGGGAGTGGACCAAAAAAAGAAAGGTGAAAAAATGGCATCTACTCGGGGAACTGGACCTTCGGGAATAACTGTAACCCCAGCCGCCACATTCCAAGGGCCACTCCCGGGGGCAACCTTTGGGCAGGTGATTACCGGGGCCCAAACTCTAAATCTCAGCTCAACACCTCTCCTACTGCCAAAAGAGGTGCCAACAGAGGAAGAAGCCCCGTCAGTAGAAGAAGAGCAACAGGAAGAATAGCTTGAAGAAGAAATCCTCGAGGAAGCCTACCAAAGTCTAGACCAAGTAATAGATACAAAGGACAAGGCTGAGGAGATGGAGGTTGAAGAAGACGTTGCTGTAGAAGAAGTAGATGCGGGGAGAGGGATGGATGAGGTCCACATCACTGAGGAACAATAGCCACAGGACACTGGAGAAGAATCAAGGGAACAAATTTTGGTAGGAAGGCCACCCCTACCACCTCAGTGGCTGATAGAGAGCAGGAAAAGAAAAGCTCATTCCACTCCCGTGACTCCTCTCTCCCTGGCCAAAATGATGGCCCAAGTCCAGGCCCCGCTAAAGGCCAAGAAATCCTAGACAGCTCATACTCTTTGAACTAGGCTGGGTGGAGAAATAGTTTCCATTGTGGCAACACCTCCCCCAGGTGGCTATGAAGCAACCGTAGAGCCCAAAGATTATAATGTTGCAGAGGTATCACTAGGAAAAAGGGGAAAGTAGGGTGAGGTGGCCTTGCTGAAGGAGGCAACCAGGGCAGTGGAAGCTCGTTATGAGAAAGAAGCCCAGAGGCTCAAAGCAGAAAAGAAAAACAATGCAAACCTTATGGGGTTGCTCACTGAGCTGGCTCGACCCATCAATGTCGCTCCTCCGGAGGCCTCCACCTCTGAAGATCTACCGCAGAGTGACATAGACTCCCTGCGAGTAATGAAGAAGAAAGCCTAGGCAGTGGATGAGTGGGTCGCCCTGCAGATAGAAAATACCCAGCGTTTCCGAGAATCCACCCTCCTGGATTTATATGCGGCCCGACAGGTCATTCACCAGGCGGAGACTCTTATTGACCTGTGGGAGGGTGATACCGAGAATTATCAAGCATGGAAGGTAGATCTTGAGGAACTCCTTACTTTGGGAGAGGATATGATTTCTGAATCTAGAATTCTTGGGGATGAATCATTTGATTTTGTGAGAACCCAGCACTCCAGACTTGACCTCACATTGGAGGTAATCAAGAAACTGGTAGTGTCTCTGCAAGATAAGGTTAACACCGTGAAATATTCTTTCAATTTGTATAAGTCTTTTGTAATAAAGACTTCCAGGGTTGATCCCCTTAGCACAGATACATGTACCCCCAAAGATTCAGTTTTGGAGAGTTTTGATGAAATAATGAAATCCCGGTATCAATCCCTGGAGGGGATAGATGGGGCCCAAATGGCAAAGTTAACTCGCATGATACTTAGTGGTCATGACGCGGCAAGAATGGCCGATGAGTTTAAAGAGAATGTTCTGGACCTGGGGGAACAAATTGAAGTGGCCAAGTACCGAAGGGCCAGCCTGAAAGATATAGATGAAGATGGCATTTCCCGCCTCCTCCAGGCTTTCAATGATAATAAGAAACCTTGAGCTTTCTCCGGAGGCCAGGGAAAATTCAAGCATTGGGTATTCTTTATTCTTTTGGGGACGTATGTTCCCAGATCCCAGAGTCTTAGATCCAAAATTTTGTATTCTTTCAAGTGATCCAGGTCTCGGTCCCCGAGGCCAACTGGTCACTTTCAGAAGTGGTTAATAAATGTTGTTAGAAGGTGGTTGGCTACATTAAGGGGGCATCAACTCAGCAGTTGGTTTTCTGACAGGATGGTCTTCTTGAGGCGCCACTCAGAGTTACACCTGGCACATTGGAGATAGGGCACTGCATTTCCCATTTATGAGGCATGTAGCCTTGATCCCTGGGGGACCTTCTTTCTTCCTTCTCCTTCCTGGCTCTCTTCTCGAGGCCAATTCTGCCACTATATATTCTTGTCTTATTCTTCTGACATGGCAGACCTATTCCATCTCAAGGTCTTTTGTAGGGTGGCGCAGGTAGTATCGACCCCTGGATATTGTATTTTATTGAAAGTATGATGTAAAATAGGGTTAGGGTTATAAGAGAATTGTATAAATAGCCAGACCGGCCCATTTCCAAGGGTTGGCAAAATTGATGATTTTGTTGTCCATAGTAATAACAAAGTGATTTCTCATTCTAAGTTGCAGAGCTCAATGCTTCTTTGTTCTATATTCAATCGTTAGATGCTCCCCTGGAGCCACCATTGTATCACGCACCAGTGTTTGCTGGAAGAGACATTAATAAAGAAGGAAGAATTCTTTGCAATAATGTTGTTGGCATTCCTGCTTCTGAGTTAATGATATTTCATGTTTTATGTTCTTTATGTCTTCTACTCTGATATGTTAAAATAGATTAACGACCTCTTTTCCCTTGCTACTGATGAAGTTCTAACTGATGGTTACGTATTTCTTCAGTATTTAGTGTTGTATGTCAGAGTATTATTGATGTTCTAAATGATTAAACATGACTATAGTTAGATGAAGTGTTTCTAACCCTGCAGGATCTTTTTCATTTTATTTGCTAAGTGTAGAATGCTAGGGGAAACCTTACCTTATTGAATCTCCGAAGAGAATGAGTTGAAGAAACCAGCTATCCCCCTCAAAAATAGTCACTTCTCCCATCTGAGCCCCACACCATCGTGACCCAACACCTAGGTGCTTGAAGGCCCGGGGAATATAATTTCCTTGGACAACCTTTGCAGGCAGAGTTGGCCGGTATCCCCAGAACCGGGTGACAACTTATGACTATTGGCAGACCCGGTCAGCAAAACCCGTCAATAGGTATTCCCAATCAAATCATGATATATGGAACCACCCATTAAGATGCACATTTATGGTTTGAAATCATAAAAAAAAAAGCCAAAAGTTATAATAGTGTGTCAACTTGATGAGAATTTATGAGGTAGAGATTGTTGGGGAGATTGCATGATGATTAAGAATCGAGCATCAAGGTGACAACATAAAATTATCTCAAAAAGCTATTAATGAATGAAGATTTTCATTCTTAGTACTTTTTTATTTCCCTTTACAAATATTTTGTGTGCACAAAGATTGAAGTTGTAAAACTGGAGCTTGGCAGTTGAAGAAAAGTTGCTTTCACTTATAGTTACAGATACAAAAGTCTATCAAGATCATTAAATCAACTACTGGGTCAGTCGCTAAGAAGGAGAAGGGTAGTCAACTCTCTATTGAATTCATTAAGATGTTTCTTGATTGTTCAAATTCAAATATTGTGAATGAGTTTCAGTGATGGGATTCTTGGGGCAAGTGTAAGAACGTGGAAACTCCAGGAATGAGTGGTTCATTATTGTTTAGCTTTTTTTGGGAGAACAAGGTAAGAGGAGTTCCAATTTCCAACCCTTCTGACCTTATAAATTTGGTGAAATTAATCTGCAATGATGTGTATATAGATGTTGAATTATTGAGGGAATGTGCTAGGAAGTATTGCGATATTATAGAAGTTATAAATAAAAAAGAGATGTTTGAATTAGTTATAATTGATCGGGCCAGTGTTGTGGAGTCTTTTGACATCATTGGTGCCATGTTCCCATACATAGAGCTGGATAAAGAGAAGGAATACTTTGAAATTTTATACAAGCTCTTCAAGAAGAATTTAATGCCCAAATTCATCCCAAGGGATGATGGTAGAAAGGTAATTATTCTTGGGGAATTAATGCCTCACTATGACCTAACCAAGTTTCACCATTTCTTCTAGTGCATAGTATATGGTTTTTGCAAGGTACTAGGTGTTGAAGGTGATAGAATAGATACTGCTGACTTACTACAAATGTCATTGGACATCCATAACCATCATGCTAATAAAGACTATGATTACATAGATTGGATAGTTAGCGAGCTCCGTGAACACTTGAAGAAAATAGAAATAGTCAAGAAGCTTGCAGAAATTAGATTCCAACACTACTCGCTGCTAATGCACCTAATTATGTACTACAACTATTAGAGCATATATGATGAACTTGAGTTATTTAGTTATGAATTTGATTGCTTCTAGCTTATTCAAAAGTGGACCCAAGTTTGGGATAGTGCCTCTAGGATTTCAAATTTTAATTATTTTCAAAATTAGATTATGCATCCTATTTATGAAATGCTAGGAACTAACATAGAAAGTCTACTAGGAGGGTTCAGGAAAGCTTTAAGACCTAGGAAACTCATGGAAAACTGGTGTATTATGCATAATTGGGGGGATTTCTATTTGTTTTATAATGCTACTATTATTAGAGTTTATGGGTGTCCCTAACCACCACATGTCTTGCTTAGGATAGTGCCACCTAGGAATTCCTTAATTGAATTCATCTGATAATTAACCCTAACAGACAAGGACCTCTTAGAGAATTACAAAAAAGGAACATTTTTGCCTTGGTTGTCGGGGGTGCATCACTTCTAGATTGGGAAGAAATCCTTAGACCAAATGAATGATTTCCTAAGGCAATTTAGGATACCCTATGCTATCCCAAGATACTGTGACTCCGAGGGATTCATCAAACAAGCATGCAAGGAGATGATTCCTTTCTTTTAGAAGGTGAAGGATCATGGACCTTTGGAGTATGAGGATTTGATCAAGAACAAGGTGGATTTGGCTGATATTTCTAAAAGGAGTAGGAAGTGGGACGACCTAAAAAGGGTAGAGAGAGAGTTGAAGGAAATGGATGAATCCTTCTCAGGATTTTTCCCTAATGCTCCATACCTACAAAGTTTTGGTCAAATGATAAATGCATATGAGCAACTTATGGCTTAGATTCCCAAGGAGGTATTGATGGAGGAAGAAGCTACCATAGAAATTGATTTAGAGGAAGAAGTTGACAGTAGAAGAAAGGACATTGAGAAACAGGGCAGTTGCACTGGTCCCAGGGTAGGGCCCATATTTTAAGAAAATAAGGAAGCAGTCAACCATTATTCCCTTTCAGGAAGAGAAAGTATCTAGTACTAAATTTGCAATGGTATTAAGGCCATATGAAAGGGAGTTACAGGAAAATGAATTCTTAGAATATGGCCAATTCATAAAGACTCCAGAGTTCAAGAGATTACTATACTCCCTAAAAGAGAAGGGGGTAAGATATGTGTGTGTGGTAAAATGGGTGATTACAATCTGCAACCAAACACTTAAATAAACCATTACATCAAAGTGGTTAGTATCAAAATGGAGATCAAACATAGCATAAAACCCTTGAAACTATCTTATTGCTTCCTAGTTGAAGTGAGTGTGATCCTCATGAGTTTCCCATCAGATTGGACATGGAAAATCAGTGACTTGACTACTCCAAAATGGAAGATTCAATACATTATGGAGCAAGATGCATAGAATTGTATACTTTTCTCTTGAAAGGTTGAAATGGAAATGCATGAACTAACAAAATAAATGCATAAAAACTATAGGAAATGAAACTAAGATGCAAGATTAAGCTATCAATGAGAAGAACAATGCATATGCATTAAGCTATGAAAGGAAATTAGAATGCCATTAAACTACTCATAATGAAGCCTAACAATGTAAAAATGCAAGTAAACTATTATGCAAGTAAGAAATATGAGTGCACAATTAAGCCCTAGAATTAAAATAACATTATAACTCCAGTCCAAATCTTCTTGTTATTGTGATCATGGGAGCTATCCCTTTTATAAGAGATTCCAAGAAATGAGTGGTTGAGATTAAGAGGAAAAAGGGAATCATCAATGGTGAAGATGAAACTTCCCTCAATCCATGTGAGATGATAAAGTGACTTTGATTTGTCAACTTTGTGGAGAATAAGACAAAATTGGTATTTTCCCTTTTATTTGTTTTATTTATTTTTTAGTGCACACCCATGTGTGAATGGGTTCAATTTTTTATTTAAAAGGGACTTAAAACTTTTTTATTTATCCCAATGTGTTATGCATTTTTAAGATTTACGCTTTGATGATTGATTATTTGATTCAACAAGATGTGATTGGGATTATGTAAGAAAATTTGATTAAGTGATGTCATAATCAGAGTCTAGTGATAATGTCTTAGGTTTTAGAATTTATTAAGACCAATTAATCAAAAATAGGGGCTATAGGTATGCTAGACCATTTTTAGGTGATTACATTTGCCCCTCTTTGACTAAATGTGTGATCGATCTGTGAGCACATTGAGTCAAAGAACATGTAAAGCTTGATTGGATCAGGAAATAGCTTGATGTGAAGAGATGAAACTATCTCATGGATCATAACCAATTCAAACATTTATTAAACAAAGACCAATGTAGGATTTGAAGATATCAACTCCAGACTTGATTAAGCAAAGACTGATAGTACCGACTCTAAGCTTGATTGGACGAAGATTGATAGAGATTTGTAGGTATCAACTCTGGACTTGATTGAGTGAAGAGTGATAGAAGAGATCTGAGGATATTAGTTTCGGGCTTTATTGAATGAAGACTTATAAAAGCGTCCAAGCATTCAGCTTGATGTGAAACAATGAAAATGAATTTTTGTTCTGTAAGCATATTTCTTGATTTTGGATTAGGTTTGAATGACAAATAAACCTAATGTGGTGCAATGAGATTGATTTCCATTAGGATTGACTGATTGAGAGAATTGACTTGATATGGGTCCTGATAAATCCAATTACCAGATTGAAAGGTGGTATCAGATTGAGAGGATTTATCATATTGATATGGTGCGATTAACGTGATATGACACCAGAGTTTGACATTTTTAATGCACGATGATAAGAATCACTTGATTGGTTTCTGATTTAAGTTAGGGCCTGGTGCCCCTAGATTAAACTTATTGATGTGAATCAAATTGTTGATGTAGTGGTACTGTCCCCTCAGGAATGAACTCGAAAGGAGGGGAGACACAAGCTTGATAGATAAAAAATTATTAAGAAATTTTGAGATGTGAATCTGTTTAAGGTTTGGTTGAGCAAGTTTGACTAGATTTGATTTAAGTTGACTTTTTGGTTTGGAAAGGAAAATGCGTGAGGAAATTGATCAAGGGGAATCTCAAGTTGAAATCTTGTGAGAGAGCATCAGTGATCAACTGAATTTGTAAAAAATAAGTTAATGGATTCAGAGTGGTCCTATTAGCCATGGGTGCAATTTTCACATCCATTGGGGCACTTTGAAAATTAGGTCAAAATATCTATATAAGGCCTAAAGGGTTATTTTGAAATCATTTCCATCATCCAAATTTGAGTTTTGAGAAGCTTCTTTGAGCAAAAATGGTGGTCCCAATGGAAAATAATCATCTTGAGTGTATGCGATGGTAGGAACGGTTCTGGGACTACCCACCTCTAGAAAGTAACTAATAAAATTTAATCTTTGCATTAAATTTTGCAACCTTTTCATAGATTTTTGCATTTTTAGGTTATAGGTCCCAGTTCGTCATATGAGCTAGTGACAGGGCTCGTACAAAAATTCATAAAAGTGTCTTTTGTTGTTTTAAGCCATTATTTTTGTCGCACAAGGACCACCCATCTGTCGTATGACAATATTCATACAAGTGCATTTTTCATTTGGCCTCATTAGATTTGTCATTTCAGAGTGATTTGTCATTTCACAAGCAATCCTGACTCATACAATTCTTGGTGTCAGTGCCCCTTATCTGTACTTTGTTGTTTGGGAAATAGTGGCACTTTTTTGAAGTTTCCTCTGATCAATTACATGTTTTCTTGCTTTCATAGCTTGTTTGAAATCTTGTCTGATCATTTCTTGCTGAGTGTAGCTAATTTTGATGTCGTTACTAATGCTTTTTCATTGTTTTCTTTCTTGCAGGCAGATTTACCCAATATTTAGTTATGTTCCACTTATCCTCCTACCATGCGCTTGGTGAGGAACTTGTGGAATGATTAGAGGGGTCATCTGAGAGACTACGGTTTTGGATGGTTATCCTAGATGCCTGACATTTGGGTTAACCATGGACTTTGACAACTTTGGTGGAGAGATTCCATAGTAAGGATAATACTTTCCATTTACCAACCGGGGAGATGACTATCAATCCTGAGGACATATATAGGATTCTTTAGATTCTGTTTGCTAGAGAGAAGAAAGAGTATGATGCAACATCACTGCTAGGTACACATACATTGATCCGAGTATTTCATGATCACATGATCATGAGCAAGGTCATCTATTGGGATGAATTGATGAGTCAATATGGGAACGAATACCCATCAGAGTGCGTTATTGTAGGGTACATAGGTTGCTTCCTGTTGGAAAATAAGAGCCAACAGGGATTCCGTTGTAGATGGAGTAGAGTATTAGAGAGATTGTCAACACGTCTAGAGTGATTGGGTTGGGACCAATGCCTTCTCTCTCATATGTATCTTGAGATGCATGAGATCACTTATAGAGGAGCATGAGGGATGGCTGCAAGAGTGCTTGTGTTACAGATATGGGCTTGGGAGCATCTTCCCATTAGTAGGTCAGTGACAGATG
The DNA here is from genome assembly GCA_018584345.1 of Thuja plicata. Lineage (NCBI taxonomy): Eukaryota > Viridiplantae > Streptophyta > Pinopsida > Cupressales > Cupressaceae > Thuja > Thuja plicata. The sequence goes on from MU226078.1 coordinate 270,068, forward strand.
ATCCATGATAGAGTGGAAAACCATATGTATATAAGTATGCAAGTTTCCTAACACAACCCCACATAGGGAAGACTGACTATTAGAGGCATCAGTTAGATGATCTAAGCTTGGTGGTCTAGAGACCATATATTCAGACAGAGGCCTAGGCCGACTAGAGAGACTGACAAAGAGATTTCTTTCTTTCACGTCCTTTACTTGTGAGGACATATAATATTAGTGAGTGATTCATAGTAGTCCAAGTACTACAATAATATGGTTGTACATAGAGCATTCCTCAGGATTCTACAATATATTTTCATCTAGTTGATGAGGAGCGCCGAGGATGGTTAGCGAGATTATCTCTAGCTCTCTGCACATAGGAGTTGATAGGTTTACATAGGCCTATTTGGAATTATTTGGAGGATATTAAAGATGTAGGGGTCCCACTTGAGTAGAGAGATTACTTCACTTGCCACCCCTTCCCCATATCCATTGATCTGATGAAGAGAGCAACGTAGACTGACAAGGGAGGTGTACCTCAAAGAGTAGCAGGTGGACAGGGGGACCAGATAGAGTACTATAGAGAGGTCCAACTCCTTCTAGAGTAGGGGTTACTTTAGGTGTCAGCTCCAGTAGGGAATTGACAATTGAACATCAACAACATTGCAGGGAGGGAGGTACCATTGGTTCCATAGGAGTTGAGATCCCGGTAGCATAGGCTAATGAGGATATGGGAGATGCTCAGCTAGATCTCGGTCTTGATGAGGCCATCAAATAGGTTGGACAATGTAGGGCTACACATGTGGAGGAGGAGGGAGCACCATAGGAGAAATCTTCTTAGGATATTATTAGGAAATTGAGGGGATGGGTCTGAGCTTTGCAGACATAGCTTGCAGTAGCACTGTCCCAGATCACAGAATGAGATCAGGCGATCACAAGTCATGATGAGAGAGTTCAGTCATTTTTTATCTATTACTAATGATATGTTGCTTACTGTGATGAGTATCCATCATGTTCTATTTTTACTAACCATTTGTGCATAGATAGGTAACCTTAAGGAGATGAAATGTAGTTGATCACTTCAGCAAAGGATTTGAGGAAGAAATTGGTTAAAGGGATAGCTCAGTTTTTTATTTGTTGATTTTTTTTCATAATGCTATTATACAAGCCTAAGAATGGAAATGCAGCCTACAACACTAAGTAGTCAAGTAACTAATTCTAGTAGTCTATATTTTCATCATCAGACATTTCAGACATTGAAATTGATAAAACCCTTACTGGTTCCACTATGTCCATAAGAATATGAATATGGATTTCATCAGATGAAATATGGGAGATAACGTAAGCATCAAGGTATAGGAACCAGGATGACCTAAATATTGTCTCTAGTTTGATTTTGTAAGGATACACTAGTATCGATGCATTCATAGCCAAGATAACCATGAGTGTTTCTTTACGTAAACATGTAGAAATAACAGACAAGGAGATATCTCCAACCTCACCTTAGCATGCAAGTAAGTAGGTGTATCATCAGAAAATGGAAGCACTTCCATTTTGGACTGGTTTAGCCCTCTGAGTAAGTAGTTTAGGGTCATGTCAAGCGCATTGAATGGGTCTCTGACTTAGATCTAGCTTTCCTCCCTGTTCTGCCCCATTTCCCACTTTTTCCAGTCTATTTCTGACACTCCTGAACTCCAAACTGGGATTTTGGCCTCAGGGTCAAGGTCAACCTTTTTGGGTCAAGGTCAACCTTGAACTTGACCTAGGTCAAGGATGACATTGACCTTGACCTAGGTCACAATCAACCTTTTTCTAAATTTTGGTCCAAATCCCAGATTTCTAGGATTTCTAGATGTCGGGTTTCAGAAAGAGTTAATTCTTGCTTCTGGGTCGGTTGTTTCGGTCTTCGAAACAACAAATCCTAAATTTTATTTAATATAAGTCCTCTTCTAGGGGCATGGGTCTAATTGGAATTTAATTCTCCTATGTCAGCCTCTCTAGAATTTTGCGCCCTAGTTTCATATAAAAGAAAGCCTTCTCTCATTTTCTCTAACCATGAAATCATAAGGCACTTGAAGCAAGCAATAATCCATTGAAGAAAGCATCTACTCTCAAGAATTCAATAATTTATCAAGCACTCCCTTTGTCAAGGAGATTCATTGGTAACCATTGAAGGATTAAATATCTATGTATCCCTCTTGTTGAATATTTCTCCATCCACATTCCTCCAAACTTCTTCCTCTTCCAAGATCCATTCAAGATTGGTGTTGAAGATCTAGAAGCAATTGATTGAAGACATCCTACATTATGCATTCTACATCCATTTGGTGCATCCATACTTTTGGATTCAAGGATTCAAATCCTCCACAAGGACCTTTTACATGAGCAAGGTGAATTATTTCATTTACTTTGTTTATTCCTTCAATTTCAATTATATATTTGAGGTTAATTCCAAAACCAGGGTTTGATGGAGGCAAACCCCTCCCCCAAAAAAAAAAACCATTTTTATTGTAGGCATAGGTTTAGAATAGAAGATAGGGAGAGAGATTTGGATACCCTTTTTGGCAAACTTTTCGGATCCAAAAATAGAATTTCAGTCTGAGAATTTTTATGTCGATTTTGCCTTAGGACACAATCGGAAATTCTAGCCAATAGTGACATTGACTTGAGGGTACCAATCAGAACTGTGTCAGAATAGAAAAATATTTCTAGGTTTTGTTTGTCTTTGCATTTCTATTCTGGATCTGGTCTCAGATTTTCCAAAAACTTAACAGAGGCTTCAGAAAATAGCATTCTTCAGATCTGCAATATTCCAAGGTTAGTACAATTCTCCTATTCAATTTAATTAAGGTTATCAATCTATCTAATTTTGTTTCACATTCAAATAAATAAATGGGTACTTAAGTGTGTATGAGGAATCCTTCAACCTATTGGGAGAAAGCTCAAACATGCAAACATTACTGGGTTAGCACATGAATCATATCAAGAAAATATGCAAGAGATCAAGAAAACAACAAGGACACCAAATAACATCAGATTAAGCTAAAAATGAGTAAATAAAAGCACCCTATTCTACTCATTTTGATTTTCTTATTTGGATGGATGTGGGTGTGCTCTCTCAAACACACAATTTCTATAGATCCCAAATGCAAGAAATGCAAGACTATGAGAACAAGAAGAAAGATTCAAGAACTAGTATGAGGAACTAGTCTCAAATATTCTTGCAAGATGATAATCTAAGCTATGGAAATGGAGATGATATGCATATGCTAATAAAGAAACTAAGATTAATTCACCAATTAGAACCTAGCATGTGATTTCTATGATGATTTAAGCATGGAAAGCATGAAACTAACATCTAAAAACATTAGCATAAAAACAACTATGAAATTCTAAGACAATTCTAGCATGATAACAATGCAAATTGAGAGATGAAAATATGAGAGGAGAAGGCCTCTATTTATAGAGTTTTTGGAGAGAGGAAG
>MU226078.1:273666-294391 GCA_018584345.1 Thuja plicata
TGGGTGAGAATTCCATTAGCCTTAAAAAGGTTAGGAATCACCCATTAAACATAATTTAGAGGACAGTTAGGTGTGGAAGCATACTTAGGAAATGAGGTGATGGGAGTAGGGTAGGAATAGGGTAGGCCTTAGGGTAGGATTAATAGGTTTCTAGCTAGGGTTTAGATTATAATCGAAATTGAATTTGAATAAATCATGTTTTAGAAGAATTAGGAATATGGAGGATTTAATAAATATAAATTTATTAAAAGGGGATTTTATGGAGGCAAATGTATTTAAATAAAATACATTAGAATAGTATTTAAACTATTGATAAATGAAACTATTTAATTGATTAAATTAAATAGTTAGAGGAAATAGGGAAAATAATATTAATATTAATATTTTTAGACATCTAAATTTTTCCCCTCTTTGACGTGGTGTCGCAAGTGACGTTTCATCAAAGACAAGAAAATGAGTTGCCCCAGAGGAAGAGGGTTTCTAGGAGTCATGCCGAAGTGACAACGATACAGGATTGTACTCTTCAACTAATTATTGTCTTCATTAACAGAAGCTGCCACTGGTGTAAGTGAAGAATTCTTAGACTGATTATTGACTTCATTAGCAGAAGCTGACAATGGTGTAACTAAAGAATTCTTTGACTAATACAGGGTTGTGCCCCCTCAAGAAAAGAACATAACAAAGACAATGTTGTAGGATTTTCTCAAAAAAGGAGGGAGGGAATAAATAGAAGCCATCTGAAATGCAATTAACAATGCAGCTAAGAATGCAAATACAAATGAAACTAAATGCATCTAAATGAGCATTGGGATCCATTTGTGTGAAAAATATGGAGAGCACATCTGATTTTGATATTGCAAGAGGAGGTATGCATCAGGTGTTAGAAAACACAGATGAAAATATTTCTTTGTGTGGACTAGATGCTCAAACAAAGCACACTGCAAAAGACATATGTATCAGTAGCAACCCATCACCACGCACCAAGATATAGAAGATTGAGGTAGTGGTGAGTAGGTGTGAACTGACACAAAAAGATAAAATCAATAAAGAAGGCCTCATGACCAAGCAGTCATTTGGTCCAAAGTTCTTGCCATGAATAGGATTGATGTGATGAAGGATTTGATACATCGATGCTGGAAGGATGCATCCAGATGGGAAAGGATTGATTCAATTTGATTTGATGGAAAGATATTTGCTAACAAAAGCTATGAACAAGATGGAGAGCAAGGATAGTCGATCGCAAAATTGATTTGGTGAAAAACTGTGTCACAGTCGCATGAGTCAAAACATTGCAGAAAACTAAAATCTGGAACAATGTGGAAAGAATGAAGTGTTTATTGTAGGATTTTTTGAGAATATTTGATGATTTTGGAATGTGGAAAATTTTTTGAATTTTTTTTGGATTTTTGCGTTTGTTGTAAATGTTTTTGGGATTTTATGTGTATCGTGGCTTATACAATAGGACAATATATACAAAAATATACACGTTGGGGTGAAGATGGGTGGGAAAAAGTTTAACAAAAATGGGGGCTATAAGAGGGCCTGCGGGGGTTAAAGAAGGTCATTTATAAACAGTGAATAGTGCATATTTGAGCTCTAAGTGAAAAATATGGCTGATGAGAGGATGAAGGGGCAGCTAGGAGAGCGCATTCAAACACATGGGAGGCTCGTCGAGCGATCGATATCAGTGACTGGACTATCCATGACCTTACATTAATTGATTTGAATTCATTTATTGCTTTTTGGGGGGCTAGTTAGTCATTAATGGGGGGAAATTGACTTTTGAACTGGAGATGCTGGTTCTCAAACTGGCGTCTACAAGGACATCGATCCCTAGATCGACGTCTTTGCAGACGCTAATCCCCAGATCGGCGTCTCTGGAAATGGCGGTGCTGGACCAACATCTTTGAAGATGCCAGACCTAGATCCATGTCTTCGAAGACACTGGTCTGTGGGTAAACAGGCAGAGATGTCGGTGCATGAACCAGCATTTCCAGCTAAACTGGCATTTGCACCTAAGAGGGCAAATGTCGAGAGGGAAGGAGATGGAGGGACCTAGCAGGGGCTGGGGATGGGTCGGCATAAGACCTAGGGTCAAGATGCCCCATTTGGAAAGGGTTAGACTAGGACTAGAAGAACAGGTGACTAACATGATGGAATCTAAAATTCTTGCAGGAGTAGTTCCCACCCTTGGGATCTTGGGAGCATTGGCCTCTGACTATGGAGTTAGAGGCACAACTGACAGAGGATGACTGGGGATTGCTAGCAGTGATAGGATTAGACTATGTGCCCCATTGGCCTAGGCTACAGGCGCTTAATGGTATGATGACCGCCCTGATTGAGCGATGGCATAGTGACATGACCACTTTCCACTTGCCTACTAGAGAGGTGATGATCACCTTGGAGGATGTGTGGCACATTCTATGGATACCTATCTAAGGGGAGATCCCTAGATATAGGTTAGAGGGTAGTGAACACTATGTGGAGATTGCATTCAGGCAGCCGATGAGGCAGATCCCTACATACCAGACCTAGATGCCCTGGCAGCCAACGGGGGATAGGAGATTGAGGCGAATAGCCCTCTATATTGCCAGATTGATCGGGGGATGCATGCTAGCGGACCTGGCAGGACACAGCTTTGGGATGGGATGGGATGGTCATGGGTGTTAGCACAGATGCTAGAGGAGGGACCTCATATTGTTGGGGGTATGTTGTCCTCAGACAGCTATACCATGACTTGCACATGGCTGCGTACTATGAGGCACACAACATGAGGATAGGGGTTACGTTGCTGTTAATATGGGCCTAGGAGCACATTGTAGTGTTCCAACCACTAAGGGTCAAGGGGTCACACTAGCCTAGGGAGCCTTATGCCTAAAGATATAGGCTCCCCCTTAGATACACCTTTGTTGGGCAGACAAGATATTGGAGACGACTATTGGATGAGGTACAGGTTTTCTGCTAGACCCCGTATAGGTTGTGCAAGCCATGGGGGGTGATGGATTGGGAAGCAGGGGTGGAGGATGGATTTGAGGAATTTTTATACCTCTCTTACATTCAGAATGATTACTTTCTTCTAGGTAGGACTATCCACCAGATAGAGAGATATAGACCGTCCAGGATCATGAGGCAGTTCGGGTTGCACCAGGGAGTGGTGGCAAAGGATCCTTACATCCTCATGTTACCAGGGAGGTAGGGACCTGGGGTAGGTACATGAATTCTCTCACTATGAGGGCATCCTGTAGGGATATGCCATGGCTAGATTTTATGGCGCGACTAGATATTACAGATGCTGGGATGACCCCAGAGTACGCGCATGGTGGGTTGTACATACACCTATCAGACTGACTGATCCAGTGTAGGTCTCTTCCCATGAGTAGCCGATAAGGGATTTGGACGTAGATGATGGTCCTAAGATCGGGGATGCCCCAGAGAGCTCAGCAACTAGTCAGAGGAGGAGGTTGCAAAGATGGGTTAGACCTCGGATAGAGGCACAGGTATAGGATCAGGTACCACAAGGACCCCCACCAGCACCAGGATAGGATTAGGCATAGGCACCACTAGTGCCACCAGAGGTGCAGCCATAGGTGTAGGTACATGCACCACTAGTGCCACCATAGGTATAGGGGCCACATGGGCCACCCACAGGGTTCATTGCACAGGAGACACATGATAATGTCCTCGCAGAGTGAGACAATCTTCAGACAGAGTTGCATGGTTTACTATATATGGCAACAGTGTCTAATGCTAGCTTACATGCAGAGATAGCCTGGATACAGGGTTTACTGACGACTGGGATGGCATGGGAAGATAGGGTAGAGGGTTCACTGGACACTCTTCAGGGTAGGGTGGACTCAGGCGAGTTCATGATGGTGGACCTAATGTAGGACACTAGGGATTTATAGGCTAAGATAGATACTCTCATAGGCAAGCTAGACACACTGACCTTGCAAATGGAGCAGGCGATAGAGTAGATCAATGCATTGACCTCAGAGAGGGATGCAGCACTGCGACGGGCAGAGACATACAGGGCTAAGCGAGAGATCCCCTGAGAGGGAGCTATGGCAGGTGGGGTAGGACAGGTGGTAGCAGAGGTGTTCAGAGCCCACAAGGATGCAAACAGGGTAGGGAGGGAGGCATCCCACTATAAAGCACTCTATCATCAGCTTGTTCTTGAGGGACAGAGACGGGACTACTCAGAGAGATCTCGTTCTCAGAGCACAGTATGGACTTCTGCCTCATAGGGATCAGTGGGGATGCCACTACATCCACCACTAGGATAGGGAGGTGAGCCATCACTGCCACCAGCATGATTAGTCAGAGGATTATATGACACACAGTTTTGTACTTTTGAGATTTATACATGTATATTGGCATTGAGGTGCACATGATGTATTTTTATTGAAAAATATGGACATATATGATGAGGACTCTTATTGATGCTCATGATGTGTGATGTACTGTGTGGATGCAGGATGTGATGTGTTTTTATGATGTATGTAATATATATGCTAATGGTTTATGAATATGCAGAGATGAATGATGTTTTAACAATGCAAGGATAAAATGAATTATGTAAATGGTATATGAATCTAAATGTTGTAAATATGTGAGATGATAAAAATGGATGATTTCAAGATAATGAACCTAAAATAATGTAATGATGTTAGATGATAAAAATAGATGAATGCAAGATAATGAACCTAAAATGATGTAATGATGTTAGATGATAAAAATGGATGAATGCAAGATAATGAACCTAAAATGATGTAATGATGTTAGATGATAAAAATGGATGAATGTAAGATAATGAACCTAAAATGATATAATGATGTTAGATGATAAAAATGGATGAATGCAAGATAATGAACCTAAAATGATGTAATGATGTTAGATGAAATGGACCTAAAATGTATGATTAATGCAAAATGCCTTAAATGATCTTAAAAATGAATCTAACAATTCAAGATAATATAATGAACCTGAAATAAACTCAATAATGCAAGATGCCTAAAATGACCTTAAAAAATGAATCTAACAATGCAATATAATATAATGAACCTAAAATGAACTCAACAATGCAAGCTAACATGACTCTAAAATGAATTGATAATGGAAGATGAATTAACAATGCACCTGAAATGAATGCAAGACACCTTAAATGATCTTAAAATGAATCTAACTAATGATACTATGAGTGGCAGATCATCATTCTCTTATTCTTGGATTTTCTTTCGGTTGTCCTCTGCATCAATTTCCTTGTTTTCAATCCCCAAAAGCATCCATAGTGAAGAAATGAAAAGTGTGACTAAAAATCTTAGACGATGAGTTGTTTGAACAATTTATGGCATTTGAGTCTCAAAAATCCTTTTATTTTTATTTTTATTTTTATTTTTGGTGTGTGTCACAATCAACTGATAAACGAGATGGGTGGATGATGGAGGATCAGATAGGGAATGTTAGTAGGATGATGACTCCAGATGTTAGCATGATGGCGGGAGGATGGGATGTGTCACGAATGCACAAGGATCAAACCAAGCGGATTAATTACAAGTGATTAGTTACAGTGATTACATACACGTGTTTCTATTGAGATTTGATTGGATCATGTTACTTGTCTTGATGTGCATGATAGGTGTGTGTGCTGATTGTTTAGTTCAAGAGGAAAGATACATCCTGCGAGAACCCAAAGATGATGATAACCTAGAGTTAAGCTGACGAGAGGAAGGACACATCCTCAAGACTCATTTCAAGAAAGATGGGAATGACTGAGTTGATTAGCCAGATGTGAACTACCAGTGAACTTATAGAACCAATGTATGATAAGGAGAAACTCAAGACATGAGCAATATATAGGACTGACACTTAGGGCTCTCAGAATAGTACAATGTATGGACAATAGTATACAAGATTATGTGTACAAAAGCTCACGATACAAGGAGATCATTGTGGACTAGTACGTATGGAACACCCAAGGAATATAGGGAACGTGGAAATGGTGCTGGTGATGGAAGGAGATGAGATTTTGATAGATAATGGAATGGTCCACTATGTGTGACACATGTTTCTAGGTTTTCATCACCCATACTTGTCCAAGGCACCTGATTGCTAGGTTTTCACCATTGGATGAAAGTTTTTCTCTTTATTTTTCTTTTTGATTTCTTTGGATCTTTTTTATTTTTTTTATTTTTTTGATATTGCCTCAGTGCCTGTTTACCAGGTTTTCACTGGGACAACCATTTTTTTCAGCTTCATTTTTCTGCATTTTCAAGATTTTTTTTTTTAAGGACTATTTTTCATTGTTTTTGTGCTTTCTTCAAGACTTTTTATACTTTTTATGGATTTTCTCAGAAAACTAGAATGACAACCGGCTGTCAGGCATAGAAGCACCTAAGATGAATGATGCTGATAGGATCATTCAATGGTTCTCCTTCAGGAGTGGAGAGTTGATATGCCCCAGAACCAAAGCATGCAGTGACAACATATGGGCCTTGCCAGGTGACTTCAAACTTGCCATTCTTTTCTCGATCAGTACCCACTTTTTGATTCTCTTTCAGCACAAGATCCCCTACCTAGAATTGGCGTGGGTGGACCTTCTTGTTATAGTTCCGCTTGAGTCTATTTTGGTAAACAAGCAAGTGATCATAATCTTGCTGACACTTTTCATCTAGGAGATCCAGCTGTGTGAGTCATGCTACCCAGTAATCTTCATCATCAATCATGCCTCTTAGTGATACTCAGGGGGAGGGTAGTTCAACCTCAATTGGTAAGACTACTTCAGCACCATAGACTAGGGAGTAGGGAGTAGTGACAGTAGGAGAACGGTAGGAAGTGTGATATGCCCAGAGGGCAGGATTGATCTGGAGATGTCAGTCATGACCAGTATCATTGAGAACTTTCTTGAGGATTTTGAGGATGGTTTTATTAGTTGCCTCAGCTTGGCCGTTACCTTGTGGGAAATATGGACTGGAAAAATGGTGATGGATATAGAGGCGAGCACATAGATCACTGATGTGTTGATTTTAAAATTGTGTTCCATGATCTGTGAAGATGGTGGAGGGTATGCCAAAGTGGAAAATGATATGATAGAGGATGAATTTGGATATCTGGATACCAGTAGTGAGTGTGAGCAAAATTGCTTTAACCCACTTTGTAAAGTACTCTATAGCTGTGATTATATACTTGTGGCCTTCAGAAGAGAGGGGAGTAATCTTACCAACGAGATCAAAACCCCAATAAGAAAAGGGCCAAGGAGGTGCAATAGGTCTGAGGTCCTGAGACGGAGCATGGATCAGATTAGCATGCTGTTGACAAGGTAGGCACTTTCTGACGAACTCACAAGAATTATGTTCCATTATAGGCTAGTAGTACCCTATACGTAGAAGTTTCTTGGCTAGGACCATGCCACTTGTGTGGGCACCACAAATTCTAGCATGTATCTCTTGTAAAGCCTGGGTGGCTTCATTTTCATCTAAACATCTGGAGAGCACATTGTGATAGCCTCGATGATATAGGGTATTGGCTATGAGGGTATAATTGGATGCTCTTCAAATAAAGTTTTGGCGTTGGTTTACAGTGAGATGGGGAGATATAATACCATTTTGTAGGTAAGCTTGGATGTCATGGTACCATGGGGTCTAAGGACCAACCAAGACACATACGCAATTTGATTCATCATTCTCATAAGCGGGAGCATGTAGTTGCTCAACTAAGAATTCATATTGCGTAGACTCCTGAAGAATCTTGAGAAGGGAGCCAATTGTGGCCATTGCATTAGCAGCTTTGTTTTGTAGATGTGGTACCTATGTTATCTGTAAGTTGAGGAAGTGTTCTTTTAGCTTGTCAACCATCTTCTTATATGGCATCAATTTGTCATCTTTGGTTTGATACTCATCTAGGACTTGTTTGATGATGAGTTGGGAATCACCAAAGACCTGAATATCTGTGATGTTCCATTCTATGGCCATGCAGAGTCCTGCAATTAGTGCCTCATATTTTGCAATATTGTTTGTGTAGGCGAATTCCAATTTGAATGACATGGGGATGTATTCACCTTGAGGTGTGACGAAAAGTATTCCTACCCCTGCGCCATGAGCTGTGTAAGACCCATCAAAGTAGAGTTTCCATGTTGGTAAACTTCTACCATGTACAAGTGCTCATCTAGAAATTCTATGACCAAAGGATATGCATCTACCAACGGTGCTTCAGCTAGCTGATTGGCAATGACTTGCCCTTTAATGGCTTTTCTATCAACATACTAAATATCAAATTCACTTAGAAACATAACCCATTTTGCCATGTGACTTGTAAGTGTAGTCCTGGAGAGTAGGTACTTGAGAGGATCCACCTTTGAAATGAGCTTGGTTGTGTGACTAAGCATGTAGTGGTGAAGTTTTTGAGTGACGAAAACCACTGCCAAACATGCTTTTTCCATAGGAGAATAATTGAGCTCATAACCCACTAAGTTTTGACTGATATAATAAATGGCCCTTTCTTTGCCTTCATCATTCAATTGAGAAAGGAGTGCCCCCAGTGTTGTATTAGTAGCAGATATGTATAGGATGAGTGGTCGACCAGGTACAGGTGGTACCAAGATGGGTGGATTAGCCAAGTATTCTTTGATTTTGTCGAAACTCTTCTGACACTGAGGATCCCACTTGAATGTATTATCTTTGTGCAGGAGATGAGTGAATGGTTGGCACTTATCTGCTAGTTGAGAGATGAAATGATGCACGTATTGTAGCTTTCCTTGGAGGCTACATAGCTGTCAGAGTGTTTTTGGTGGAGGCATCTCTATGATAGCTTATACTTTCTTTAGATCGATTTCAATGCCTCATCTAGATACAATAAACCCTAGGAGTTTCCCTGATGTGACTCCAAAGACACATTTCTTAGGATTGAGGATTAGGAAGTAGTGTCCAATTGTATCAAAGACACATTCCAAAACATCCAGGTGATCTTCCCTTTTCACTAATTTTGCCAAGATATCGCCCACATAGTCTTCAAGGATCTTGTGGATCATGTCATGAAAAATGACAGTCATTGCTCTTTGATAAGTTTCCCCAGCATTCTTTAAGCCAAAAGGCATCATGTTATAGCAGAAGGTGCCCCAAGGGGTAGTGAATGATGTCTTATGCTGATCTTCTTTTGCAATGTGGATCTGATTATATCTGGAAAAGCTGTCCATGAGTGAGAACATCTCATGTCCTACTGTGAGATCTAAAATCATGTCTATGTTTGGCAAGGGGAAATCATCCTTGGGACATGCCTTATTGAGGTCTCTAAAATTTGTGCATATCCTGATTGATTTATCTAGCTTAGCGATGGGAACCATATTAGAAATCCAATCAGAATAGTTAATGGGGCGGATGATCTTGGTGTGGATTAATTTTTTTAGCTCCGCTTTGACAAGTAGTGCCACTTTAGGATGCATCTTTCTGAGCTTTTTCTTGACAGGTTTGATGTTTGGGTCCACTACTAGATAGTGAACCACCAAGTTGGGCTCTAACCTTGGCATGTGGGAGTAAGACCATGTGAACTTGTTGATGGATTCCTTTAATAAAGTGATAAGATCACTTTCTTTTGCTTCAGACAGAGACGCTACTATGTATGTGATGGCGGGATTTTCCTTGGTACCCAGGTTAACAGGTTTTGTTTCTTCAATGAGAATTGATGACTATTCGTGCCTGTAATCTCGAATAAGAGGAAGAGGAGAATCTTCATCCTCTAGTGCCTCAGAGAGGTTTTCACCAGAGGATACACCCTTTGTTTTTACTTTTTTATGATCAGATAGCGCCCCAGAGGGGTTTTCACTAGGAGATTGAGTTTTCTCTTTTTTATTTTTATTTTTTGTGTCATTTTTGTGGCTAAAGTTCTCCTCTTCCCCAAAGTATGCCTTCAGATCTAGTTTGTATACATATGCTGATTCTTGCCCCCAGTCACTGCTTTTCTTGATTGCTCCCATAAAGCTTAGGAGCGCGTCCTCACTTTGGAACTCATTAATGTGTATGACATTTGGTTGGTCCTAGCATATGAGTTTAGGATGGCAGAGGGGGAGGTCAATGAAGAGGATGGAAAGTTGTTGTATGATAGCATTGCCCAGGAAGGTTTCATCATCAAAAACATCATCATAGGCTCTCACAACTTTCTCTTTCAGGATATCTTCAATGTCAGCGATTTCACCCAGGGAGTGACAAGAGAAATAATTGATGAACTCATTGGTGCCCCCAGTCATGTTAGAGCCCATACCAAGACCCAAGTTCTTTTCTAGTCGGGAAGTTACAATAGGATCTTTCATTCCTTGCTCTTCATAACCAAGGCCACCTCCTTGGTAGCTCCATTTTTCTGTCACCAGTTTGTGCGTTGTGGGGTACTTATCTTTGAAATAATTGAGGCAAATTGTGTCCTTGGGTGGTGGATCCTTATATAGCCATTGATTGATGTTGGGTGCCATTTCTTGGCCAATCAAAGTACCTTGTGATATAAAAGTGGTAGAGCCAAATTCTAGTACCTTGGTTGTCTTTGATTCTACTTTTCTTAGATTAAGTTGGTGACCTTGAGTGTGAGGATCAATGGGCAATGCTCCAACTGTGAAGGCATCAGATAAAGTGTACTCACCACAACCTTTGTTGTTGATCTTGACCGTGGAAAAGGTGGAGGAGAGGATTTTTTCTAGATCTGAATGGGTTCAAGATGAGCTGGCGACAGAGGTACCAATATCAATCCTACGACAATGAGTGGAATGCGGAAAGGATGTCTCCAATGCATTGCAGTATGTGAAGGGCTTGGGATCTGCATGGATGGTGATCTCAGTGCCTTTGTATGGGAATTTGATGCACTAATGGTAGGTTGATGGGATGGCTTGCATAGAATGAATCCATGGGCATTCGAGGAGGATGTTGTAGGGAAGGTCAAGATCAATAACATGACATAATGTCTCCTGGATAACTGGGCCAACTTGAATGGGTAAAATTATGGTGCCTTCAGAAGTACACTCCAGATTGTCATATGCTTTTATTGTGATGACATCATTTGTGATATCAACCTCAGTGCAGCCCAACTATTTTATGAATTTTAGAGTACACAGATTTAGGGCCGATCCATTATCTATCATGACCTGTTTGATGGAAAAATATTTAACCATGACAGTGATGCGGAGTGGTATTTTATGATCAGTTTCATTGGAGGGTATGTCTGTTGGTCTAAAGGAGACCCCATAGGATATAGACAGGTGTCTGACAAGGTTTTGGAACTTAGTGAGGTTTATGTCACTGGGAATACGAGATTCTTGCAAGGCTTTATTGAGGATCTCTTGATAAGTGGGTGATGCACAGAGAAGATCCAGGATGAAAATTTGAGCTGGAGTATTCCCTAGGTGTTCCAAAATGTTGTATTGGGTCCCAACAAATGGGGCGAGACCAGCACCTGCAACTATAATCCTACCTCTACAAGTGGTGATTGCACATTTATTATCAACACCCCTAACATGGATGACATTGACGGAGGACTGGACTTGGGATATACAGCCGATGAGAATATCATAGTTGATATAGACATTGGTATAATCCTTTCTATCAGCATTTTCTACTTGTTTGCCCTTTCCTTGATTAGAGGACTAAGTAGGATTTCCTGGACCTCTACCAGAAGTGTGTTTAGGGAATGCATTCTGATAAATATTAAGGCCTACATTTGGTGATGATTGGGTAGGAGAATCCACTTTGATCTCCTTGTGGTCAATGAGATCCTGGATATAGTGTTTCAGCTTCATGCATTTGAGAGTGGTGTGTCCCTTAACATGGTGGTATTCATAGTACTCATTGTCTTTGTACCAAGCAGGCTTAGGAGTTGAGTCATCAAATGGCTGTATCTTGGGATATACGACTTGGTTTGCTTGGACCAGCTTGTGGAAGATGACGTCTATAGGTTCACCCAGAGGGGTAAACATGCATTATGGCGAATTCGAAGTGTGAGGTCTTTGTTGTCTATGTGGGACTGAGATAGCATTTGTATGATTCATAGGACCTTGATAGTTGTGTTGATACGATGTCCATGGAGGGGGATAGATAGGTGTTCCTTGAGGGTGCATGTTATGCTTATATGTTGGTTGAGGGTATGCAGGATTTTACTATTAATACATGGGAGGAGGCTGTGGATACACTGGTGGTGCTTGCTAATAAGTCTGGGTCAGTGCATTAGGACTAGCTACCATAACCTGAACGTGTTTGGTGTCAGTAGCTCCATCTGTTACCATATTTTTATTCTTGTTCCCGTATCGTGATCGGTCATTTTTATGTTTGTCAGGTTGGGATTCTTTGTAGTGCTTAATCATACCTTCTTCTACAAGGCCTTTTTCAAGGTCCATACCCTTGATCCTGATGCCGTGATAAGTTTCTATACAGTTCATGCGCATGTGATAGGCAAGCTTAGGATGAAGGTTGTTAATGAAGATTTTGATATGATGTTGCTCTGGGGGTTGGTAAGACAACCTTGTGGTAAGCCCTTGCTAGCGCTGAAGATAGTCGGCTAGGATTTCTCCTCCCTTTTGTTTGGAATTGCATAGGTTAAGGAGTGAGAGTTCATTTTCAATGTTATACGCATACTGGGCCACAAACTTTTCGGATAAAACTACGAAAGTAGAGACTATGCCGTAAGGGATTTTGTAGAACCATTCAAGCATGGTGCCTCCCAATCTTTTGGGAAATAGTCTCATGAGGAATTTATTGCTATAGGCCATGTAGAATTCTTTTATGTGACTCACAGGATCACCCTTCCCCTGATATTTATCAAATTTTGGGATCTCAAAGTGCTTGGGGAAGGGTATAGAAGTGATGGATTGATCAAACGGATAAGGACACACTTCCTCGAACTTGAATGTTTTATCTTCTATCCCAGCTTTTAGCTCCTTGAGAGAATTTTTCATTTCCTCCCATTCATGATTGATTTGTAGGGGAGGATTGTTGATCATGATTGTAGTATTTACTTGTGCCTAATATGGGTCAAATGGTGAGTATGAAGGATTCTGTGGGGGTTATTATGGTGTTTGGTAGGGTTGTTGCTGGTCAACATATACAGGTTGTTGTGGTGGAGGCTGGGGTTGAGTGGAATACTAGAGTGGAGGAGGTGTTGGCGTCTGATAAGATTGTTGCAACTGTTGGAAATATGCTTGTATTTCTTGCGTCGTTCGATAAGTGGGATGAGCTTGTTGCACACCCACATAGGTACTTTGTGGCAGAATGCCCCCAATGAAAACTTGTTGTTGAGGGGGAATTGTTTTTGATGCAGCAGAAGATGGTATGGCTATGTAGTTGGCGGAATTATTTTGTTGTTGTGGCATGGGTTGGATAAAAGGATTAGAAAATTGTTGCATTGGTTGTGCCATGAAGGGATTTCCCCCCTGCATTTGTGGTTTTGGCTGTTGTGTAGTTTGAAAAGTAGGCTATGCAACTGCAAAGGGGTTGATTGGCTATTTTTGTGCTTGGGATGTGAATGGATTGGTGATTTGCTATTGTTGGATAGGTTGTTGTTGATGTTGCTGTTGGATAGGTTGTTGTTGGATAGGTTTCTATTGTTGTTGCTGTTGGATAGGTTGTTGTTGGATAGGTTGTTGTCGGATAGGTTGTTGTTGGATAGGTTGTTGTTGGATAGGTTGGATGGGAATTTTGGGTACAACAAAGGGACTCGTGGATGGTTGCAGTACGGGGGGATTTAGGTTGAACAAAATTTGAGGTGGAACTACGGGCATTCATTGTGATTGCGTTGCTGGTGGAGCAGGAAAAGTGGACCCTTGTGGAAATAAGGGCTGGTTATATGCATTGGTAGGTGGCATTCCTATGGTGAAGAAAGGCCAATAGGCATGGATACTTGGGTGTTTTGATGTTGTGAACTAGTTGTAGCACTTTGAACGAGTTGAGTAGGAATGGGTGGAATAGCGGTTTGCTGTGTGTTAACTAGTGGTGGTGGTGGGAAGTTTGCAACGAATGTTGGGATTGCTTGTGAAAGAGGAGTGATTGTGGTTTGCGGAGGTGTTTTCATAGTGATAGGGGGTATTTTTTGCACTACTGATGTGGTTTCAAGAGGTGGGGATTTCAAGGTAGGGGTAGGTGTTGTGTGTATGATGGAAGGTGGAATGGAGGGATGAATGACTTACGCAAGAAGAGTTCCTACTTGTAGGGCTCGTTGAAGTGGATCAAAAAATTTGTTTCTAGTGGGATAAGGACATTCCCTGAGAGGTGCCATAGGTCATGTGACAAGTGTGGGTATAATCCAAGGTGGAAGTTGAAGTCCTTGTTGTTGGATGTCCAAGAGTTCCTAGTTGTTGTTACGTCCACTCATGGCATTTACCATGTGAACAAGTGCTAGATGATTGATAAATGTTTCAACAACACTTAGAGTGGGAGTTTCATTAGTGTCTACCCAGATATGTTCAACTTGATCATTGGGCTGAGGTGCATAAGTGACCATGGTGTTTGTTTTTTCAGTCATAGGATTAGATGAGCTAGCAGCAAGATTAGGATACATGTTCTTCCTCTTCTTAGTGGCTCGTGTGATAGGTGGCATGAAATGATTATCCTAAAGGAATATGAGATGAAAGATGTATGCAAGGATGCACCTAGGAAACTAAGGATAATGATGCTAGGATTATGATGTGCTTTAAGATGATGGATGCGCTTCTATGGATTAAGGATGATTTGATGTATGCAAGGATCAAGGGTTGCTTTCCCTAATCTAGGATCTGTTAGAATAGTCCCAAAGGATAACTAAGAGGGGGGGGGGTGAATCAGTTATCAGTTTCTTAAGTCCTTATTTACTTCTTTAACTTTAGTATACAACAAAGTAAATGCATAATCAGATAACATAGTACTCAACACACAATTTGATTACGGGGAAACCAAATGGTAAAAACCTCGGTGGGAATTAGCACCCATAATAAACTATACTTTTTTGTAGTAATCCCTGTTAGAAGATATTTCAACCTTATTAGGAGTTGTACAATACAATGCAATAAGTATAGTGACCTGGTTAAGGGTGGGACCCTGTTAGGAGTCTTTTACAAATAACCCTATTAGGGGTGGTGGACTCACTATCCAAAAGCTTACTGCTTGATGGTGAAGGCTACAACCTTCTAAATAATAGATATGCACTATATCTGATGATGAACTATAGATTAGACCTGCTATCTTGATCAGTTCCAATGTATTACAATCTTTCACTTCTTCTTCACATAGACCCTTGATGAATGAACCAACTCTGATAATCTCCTCTGTACATCTTTCTTCACTTTTTGTATCATTCACACTTAGCGTATCACAATTGAACTACTATAAGTATCTTGTCCAAATTAGAAGGTCATGTCAGATCTTAAAAACACTTCATCAATATCTTAGTTGTCTTAACTAAGCACGCAAACAATATTAAGTCTACACAAGTCAATGCTAAATAGACGCGACACTTCACTGAGTCGGCCTCACCAAATTAACCATAACTTTGCAATCATGTTGAAACACATTTGGCACCTTTGGATTTATATCATCAACTCATAATTAATCATGCATATACACATGCATATCCTGAAGATAGGAGCAACTCATGAAATAAGTTATATACGTCGGCCCTAAACTGTTATACTTCCAGAACTGTAACTGCTAATAATAGAATTGCATAACTTTATTGAAACATCATATCCAGGCCTGCATGTATGAACATAACATAATAAACATGTCAAAAACATGTATCTATCCATGCGAGTCTTCATGTCATCATTCAGATAAGTTTATATATAATTACTAATGTGTATTATATGTTGTCATTAATGACAAATATACAAACAATCAACTCTTAGAATCAAATCTCCAGCAATCTCCCCCTTTGACATTGATGGAAACATATGATATCCAAAAACATCCTTTGTTCATGGTGTCCTCTTTCTTTTACAATCTTCTCAATATCCTCATCAAAGATTTCTCTAAACTTTTTTAGTTCCTCTATATGTATTTTTTGTTCTATGTATATACTCCCCCAGAGTATATTCTCCCCCTTAGTACATACTCCTCCTTACTATATACTCCCCCTTTGACATCAATGGAAAAGGGTGCCATAGCATTTTTAGGTACAGGTACTACTGTAGAAGTAGAGTAGTCAACCATTCATCAGTCACTTAATGACTGATATCTTTGCTACTTCTCCTAAACAGTCTTAGGAGAGGGAATTAATCCCAACTTCTCCCTAAGATACTCAAAAGTATCCTTTGATAAGGGCTTTGTGAAAATATCTGCCAACTGTTCTTTGGTGCTCACATAGTCCAATTTCACTTCTTTGTCTCCAACCTTCTCTCTTAAGAAATGGTACTTGATCTCTATGTGTTTTGTCTTTGTGTGCATGACAGGGTTCTTAGATATGTTGATAGTGCTAGTATTATCACAATGAATAACAATAGGATAATCAACCTGAATGCCAAAGTCTTTAACCATCTGCTTGATCCAAACCATAGTTGAATAATTCAATGCTGTTGTAACATATTTAGCTTCTACTTATGACTGAGAAATACAGTTCTGCTTCTTGCTTATCCAAGAAACCAACCTGTCTCCAAGGAATACTGCTCCTCCTGAAGTGCTCTTTCTGTCATCAATACAACCTGCCCAATCTACATCTGTATATACATGAAGCTTTACATTTTCTGATTTAGGATACCATAAACCATAGTCTATAGTTCCCTTTAGATATCTAAATATCCTTTTGACTGCCATTAGGTGACTCTACTTGGGTTCAGCTGCAAATCTTCCAACAATGCCAACAACATTAGATATGTTAGGTCTAGATTGAGTTAGATAAATGAGTTTACCAATCATATATTTGTACAATGTCTTATCAACAGCTGTGGAGTCATCATCTTTTGAAATATCACTTCCTATTATCATGGGAGTGCATACTAGTTTACAATCATCCATCTGAAAGTTCTTCAGTATTTCCTTCACATATTTAGACTGATTAATGAATATACCTTTATTTTTTTGCTTTACATTTAATCCCAAAAAGTATTTTATAGGACCAATCATACTCATTTCAAATTCATTCTGCATTTCTTTTGCAAATGATTTACTAATCTTATCATTACCCCCAAAGATAATGTCATCAACAAATATAGAAACTAACAATAATCCATCAGGTGTTTCTCTTGTGAATAGGTTATAATCTGTTGCTCCTTTCTTGAATCCGATCTTGGTAAGATAACCATCAAGTCTCTCATACCAAGCTCTTGGGGCCTATTTAAGACCATAGAGTGCCTTCTTCAATTTGCATACCATGTCTGATTCATCTGAAAGACTAAGTCCTTCAAGCTGTTCAATGTAGACTTCTTCATTGAAATCACCATTCAGAAAAGTTGATTTTACATCCATTTGATATACTTTAAAGTCTTTGACTTTTGCATATGCCAAGAACAACTTTATGGCTTCTAGTCTACTCATAGGGGCAAATTTATCAGTGTAGTCTATTCCTTCTCTCTGCACATATCCCTTGCATACCAATCTTGCTTTGTTTCTAACTATTGTACCATCTTCATTCATCTTGTTTCTGAATACCCACTTTGTTCCAATCACATTTTTGTCACTGGCTCTGGGGACCAATTCCCATGTGTCATTTCTGATTATCTGATCTAATTCTTCTTTCATTGCATTCTTCCAATCAGAATCATTGCAAGCATCTTCAACACTTAAGGGTTCAATCTATGAAAGTAAACATACCTCTTCATCCACTGCTAGACTTTTTTCTTTTGATCTAGTCAAAACACTGCTGCTCTGATCTCCAATGATGTCATTTTTAGAGTGGTATCAAGATGTGAATTTTGGAACCTTAGGTGTGTCTTCTTCTTCTATAGTCTGTGATTCTTCTCTACTTGATTTAGGGTCATTGCATGAGACATCAATGCAATCAAACATCTCTTCAATAATAGTATCTTTGTTGCTAGGTCTGGATTCATCCTCAATCATAGGTGCATATTCATAGTATCTTTCTTGAACCATAAAATTTTCATCAATCTTAACATGTGTATTTTCAATTATCTTCTTTAATCTCAAATTGAAACACCTAAATGCTTTTCTTTTAGTAGAATAACCAAGGAAAATATCTTCATCACTTCTAGCATCAAACTTACCAACACCATCATCTCTCTTGATGTAGCACTTGCTACCAAAGATTCTGAAGTACTTTACTGTAGGTACATTGCCAAACCAAAGTTCATAGGATGTCTTATCCGTGCCTAGCCTCAGTTGGGTTCTGTTGATAGTATAGAGTGTTGTGTTCACTGCATCTCTCTAATAGGTGTGCGCAACTTTTCCTTCAATCATCATAGTACGTGCTATATCAAGTATGATGATGTTCCTCCTTTCTACAATCCCATTCTGCTGAGGGGTTCTAGGTGCATTCAACTATCTTTTAATACCATGCTCTTCACAATATTCATAAAACTGATCAGAGGTGAACTCTCCTCCTCTATCTGATCTTAGACATTTCAGTTTTAATCTAGATTCATTCTCAACTTTAGCTTTAAATATTTTGAGCTTCTCAAAGGCTTTAGACTTCTCCTTTAAGAACGCAACCCACATCATCCTAGAAAAATCATCAACAAACAAAATGAAATACCTTTCTCCGTAGAATGATCTTGTTTGAGTAGGACCACACAAATCTATATGCACTAGGTCCAATTTGTTCTCAGCTGAGTTCTGCTTGCTTCTTAAGGAACTCCTTACATGCTTTCCCATAACACATTCCCTACATATTGTGTCAACTAGTCTTACAATACTTGGTAGGTCTCTAACTGCCTTAACATTGCTGATCTTTACTATATTATCAAAGTTGATATGGCAAAGTCTCTTGTGCCATAACCAACTGTCATCCACCTTTGTAACAAAACAACTCACATCAAAATTAAGCTAAAAAACATTACCTTTTTTGTTTTGGAGCCTAATGCAATCATGTTTCCATCCTTGTTGTTAATGATGCACTTGTTGTCTTTGAACTCTAAATGATAACCTTTTTCAAGTAGTTGTTCAACACTCAGCAAGTTATGATGTAATCCATCAACATATAGAACATCATCTATCTTATTCTTTCCATCCAAAGTGATAGAACCTCTACCTATGATAGGTTTAGGAGTGTTATCTCCAAATCTAACCATACCACCTTTGTACTTGTCTAAATGAACAAATTTTTCTTTGTCACCTGTCATATGATGAGAGCATCCACTATTAAAGATCCAATCAGTTTTGATGTCTACTTTGGAAATTAGGGCTAGCTCTTGTTCTTCTTTTTCATCTACAATGTCCATTTCCTCAAGCAACCTTTCCATATCTTTAAGGGAAACGAATCCAATTTCATCTTCTCCTGAATCTTCATCGGTTACACCTTCTTCAGCATGATAACATTCCTTCTTATATTTAGGTTTGTAATCAAATCTAAACTTCTTGAC
The DNA here is from genome assembly GCA_018584345.1 of Thuja plicata. Classification (NCBI taxonomy): domain Eukaryota; kingdom Viridiplantae; phylum Streptophyta; class Pinopsida; order Cupressales; family Cupressaceae; genus Thuja; species Thuja plicata. The sequence goes on from MU226078.1 coordinate 293,129, forward strand.
TCTTGTAGGACATTTAGATGCAAAGTGACCTATCTTATTACATGAAAAACATTTGAATGGAATTTTTCCTTCATATTTACCTTTTCCTTTCTTTTCTCTTCTAGCAATCATAGCTATAATTTCTTCAAGTTCTTTATCAACTTCATCTTTCTCATTCTGACTGGGGATGTGTAAGGATTTATTACCATGGACTGAGGCTTTGAAAGTTGTTTCACTTTTAGGTTCAGTCTTCAATTTTGATATCTCAAATGTAGAGATTTTGCTGATTAGAGTCTCTCTTTTGAAGCTTTGTGAAAATTGCATAGTTTCCTCTAGAATACTGATCTTGTTTTCATAGTCTGATGTCAAATTAGTTAACAACTTGTCCATTATATCTTCTTCTGATATTTCACCACCATTGTTTCTGATTCCGGCTACTGCTTCATTTACCCTTTGATTGTAAGCTCTAATGTTCTCTTCAGGTAACATCTCAAAACTATTATATTTCTTTTTCCATGTCTTCCTACGTGAATTCTTTGCTTGAACATCTTCTTCAAACATGTCTTCTAAATACTTCCATATGGTATATTCTCTATCAATCTTCTTGATTTCAAAAAATTCACTGTCAGATAAGGCGCTGATTAGGGCTTCTTTGGCAATTGCATTATGTGTAAATATGTCCTTTTGTCTGTTGGTAGCATCATCCTTTGCAAGGTCTTTCAGAGATGGAATTACAACCTCTTGTGTGGAAATTTCAAAGATCTCAAATCCAATACATTGTAGATGTGTTATCATTTTATTTTTCCAATCCAAATAATTCTCTCCATCGAACTTAGGGCTTTCTTTTCTGAAGTAAGACATTTGATCTACCTTAAGTTGTTAGGCTTCTTCTTCATGGAACTTGGCTCTGATACCAATTGTTAGAATAGTCCCAAAGGATAACTGAGAGGGGGGAGGGGGTGAATCAGTTGTCAATTGCTTAAGTCCTTTTTTACTTCTTTAACTTTAGTATACAAAAAATTAAATGCATAATGAGATAACACAGTACTCAACACACAATTTGATTATGAGGAAACCAAATGGTAAAAACCCTGGTGGGAATTAGCACCCACAATAAACTATACTTGTTTGTAGTAATCCATGTTAGAAGATATTTAAACCCTGTTAGGATTTGTACAATACAATGCAATAAGTATAGTGACCTGGTTAAGGGTTGGACCCTGTTAGGAGTCTTTTACAAATAACCCTGTTAGGGGTGGTGGACTCACTGTCCAAAATCTCACT
>MU226078.1:300286-317710 GCA_018584345.1 Thuja plicata
GGACATTAAATTGATTTAAAGAATTATGCCAAGCAGTAACAGGGTCGTTTGGACATAATCGAGGGTATGATCACACTTAGGGCAAATAGGGTCCATAGTTGGAACAGACCAAATTCAGGTGGTTACAGTCATCAATGACAAGCATACAAACAATCAACTCTTAGAATGAAATCTCCAACATGATCAAGTGGATATGATTGTCTACCTAAGACAGACTTGTGGTCTTCGGTGGATGAGATTATTTTTTAATGAAAACCAACCTTTTGATCAAGGTGATGAGGTTGCAAAAGACAAAAGGGATTATCCTAAAACAATGCTTAGTTTAAGGACATTCAAAGATGGGGGTTTGAATAAGATGTAGGTTTTAGCAACTCAAAAGGGTACGCAATACCTAAGTGAGGGGTGTGATCAAAGATGCTTTGGATGATGATTAGGATGATCCTAGGTTGATTAGGATTGATTTAGTTAATGCAAGATCATGCTAGGATGAGTGTGTGATGTGTTCCTAAAGATGGCAACCTAAGGGAGGTCCTAAAAGGCAAGCTAAGTGAGCTTAAGAAGAGGAGGAACTTGTGTTTGTTGTGGTAAACCGACTAGTCATATTGTTCAATTGCAACAAAAGCGGAGTTTAGACAATATTTTCCCATGAAGCGAGCAACCTTATTGTTGTAAATCACCGTTTCAAATAGTTCTCATTTATGGATTTCTTGCTTGATGGAATCGACAATGTGTTGGTACTTGGTAGCCTCTCAGGTCAAGTTTTTCTATTCTCTCTACATGGGTGGTAACGGGGTTTTCACCTTTTTGTGTTTCTTGGAATTGGTCATGTCCTATAAGTAGATCTTGATCTTGGATGAATAGTTTTAGATTCTTAGGACATATCTCATGAAAGAAAAAAATATTTGTTTTGGTAATCTGGAAAAAAGCTTGATCGTGTTCTAATTTTCAATAGGATTGTTCTATGGCAAGAACCAATTTCAACATAATCAAAATCAGAAAATAACAAGCATGTGTCTGAAAACAATCCGACAAGGGACAAAGCAACCTTGAAGGATGCAAGCACGTGACAAATTTGAAAGTTGGATATTTTGTTCGTGTTTTGGATTTGTCAAATTCTTCAAACACTTCAAGCACAAAATCTACCTAAGGAATTTGGTATAGCATGAAAATACTTGCTCGTAAGCTTAGGAACACACACAAGAGCTAATCAAAATACAGCCGTCACCAAGCACACAATGGCTCCAATCATGACACCATATTATCCAGTTCCAAATGCTCAGGATGACACGAATGTACGAGTGATATTGGGGAAGTTACTATCTTCCTTGCACAAGCATTATCACCTTTCGGGGGTGTACCGGGTAGCTTCTAAGCCTAGAGTGTTTAGTATGGGTCTCTGTTCGATTGTATCCTCTATGTCCATGCAAGCACGATTCAGGCGTATAGCCCCATAGAGCATCTTGACAAAAGTGGTCACATAAACATGATTAAGACCGTGAGGCCGCACTTAAGTTAGACGAGAGCTGAGTATAAGCTCATATGTCGACCGACTCTTGAGGCTTTAAGCCCAAAGAGTAAATTTTATTAACGTGAGTTAGAGTGGTGTGGTTTACACCTTGTTCTCACGTGGGTCATTCCCAGGAGATTTTTTCCTCAACCGGTAGGCCCATCTAAAGGATTAATAGTAACCTGGATTGGTGACAAAAAGGAGTCTAGATTTATTATTTTTCTACAAGGGGAAAAGAGCATAATCTCCTATCCAATATCATTTTCTCCACAAACACGCAAGACACTTTGTTCTTTTCAAAAATATTTGATTGCTTAACACTAAGTAAATGTGTCTAGGTTTTTGATCTTCCCAAAAGGGAAGAGAGCGTAATCCCCTAACACTCACTTAGGATCAACCAAAAAAATCTAACTAATTAAACTAGGTGCATAAAGAAAACATTAATGCAAGCACAGTCATTTGGTTGATGTAGATTCGAGGCAACCTATAAGACAAACCTGAGTAGTTTTGATTTTGCATCTTTGATAAGCGGTGCTGCAAAATAATCAGTTAGTAGTTTCTAGTTTATCCTTTGGTAGGCGCTAAAATCACAAGAAACACTTCACGATGGTTAGCTCAAGATAAATTCCACTAAAATAGAGCGCAGACGCCAGTTCAGGGCGTAGATGTCAATTCTGGTTTATGCCTAAAAATAACAGAGAATATAAAATAGGCTAAAAAACATAGAAAAACCAGAGAGATGATTATACCATTCAGAGACGCCGGTTTACAGATCGCAAACGCTGATGCTAGTCGCAGACACCAGTTTGTGAATCGCATATGTCAGTTCATGAACCAGTGTTTACGCAGACACTGATTTACCTGCAAGCACAAAAAGACAGCAATTGAAGTCCATTTTCTTCTTTTCTAGTCTTTAATTAAATCAAATTTAGCCACTTTGAAAGTATTAACACAACTTAAAAAGCTAGTTTTTTTTTCTTTAAATCCTTATCAAGATTTTGTTTTCCTAAAAAATTTGGCATTGTTCCTACTTATAAAATGAATTTCTGCTAAAAAATAGAATGATGAAATGTCAAAAACTAGTAGGAAAGACTAAAAACTTGATAAACTAAAAAGTTGTGTTAAATAAGCTCTTAAACTAGGTCTGTCAGGCAGAAACGCCAGTGCAGGGCGGACACGCTGGTTCAGCGCAGACGCCGAATGGTAGTTCAGGCAAAACTAACATTTTCGTAGACACCTCTGCGTGAAACGCAGACGCTGATTCTTGTTCTGGGAAAAATTTAAAGAGAAATTAGACTAGAAGTTAGAAATCTTAGGGATGTGGGTCCCACCGGGCATGCCAGAATGTGTATGAGGAATCCTTCATCCTATTGGGAGCAAGATCAAACATGCAAACATTAGCGGGTTAGCACATGAATCATATCAAGAAAATATGCAAGAGATCAAGCAAACAACAAGGACACCAAATAACATCAGATTAAGCTAAAAATGAGTAAATAAAAGCACCCTATTCTACTCATTTTGATTTTCTTATTTAGATGGATGTGGGCGTGCTCTCTCAAACACATAATTGCTATGGATCCCAAATGCAAGAAATGCAAGACTATGTGAACAAGAAGAAAGATTAAAGAACTAGTATGAGGAACTAGTCGCAAATCTTCTTGCAAGATGATAATCTAAGCTATGGAAATGGAGATGATATGCATATTCTAATAAAGAAACTAAGATTCATTCCCAAAAATCCTAAGAGAGAGAGAGAGAGAAAGAGAATGAGAGCAAAATGCTCATACAATGCTTCAAGAGAATGAGAATGAAAAAACTAAGTGTTGCAAGTGAATGAATAAAGAGAAAAGAAGCATCTCTTATGTAGAGATGAGAAGAAAGGAGTTGAATGTAACTCTCATGTGCATGTGAGCCACATTCATAATGTGTGTGCCACTTGTGCTATTTCCTCTTAAGGAGGAATCTAGAAAAAAAGAAATTACAAATAAATATTATGTCCTCACACATGGACAAGAGGACATGCGTTCATGTAGGGATTCTATAGGAATCTCCTACTTTCATAATAAATAAACTAAACTACCTTGGTTTATAATATATTTCACCAAGGAAATATTACATATTCTAACATCTCCCTTTAATCTTTACTTGGGGAAATGAGCTTGATGGGTATGTGACCCAAATTATTACAGTAATCTGCAACATGTGCATGGTTGTGAGGCACTTTCTTTAGTAAAATTGATCTTCTTATGTAGCATGGTGAGTGAGAAAAATGTGAATGCTTCAAAGATGTGGATTCACATTGCTATTGGTCCAAGTTGTCAAAAGGAGTGTCTTCATAATCTGCATCATTATAACCTGAATCTACAAAACAAGTACTTTTAGTGGATTGCCCACCTAGATTTGAATTAGTAAATGTATAATCTAGATAAGAACAATAACTTTCAGAATTTAATAGAAATTTTGCATCAGAATCAAAATCAAAGGTATTATAACCAGAATTTGAGTCAAAGGTATCAAAACTAGAATTTGAATCAAAGGTATGAAAACGAGAATTTGAATGATAAGCAATATTTGAATTATAACCAGAATTTGAATGATAACCAGAATTCAAACCAAAGGTATTAAAACCGGAATTGGAATTAGAGGTATGAAAACCAGAATGTAAATCAAAGGTATTGTAACCAGAATTTGAGTTAAAAGTATTATAACCATGTTGGCTAACAGATTTGTTCTCCTTAAATCTTGATGTTTATTTTCTAACTCTATGCCCTCGGAAACAAATCATTAAACAACAGTTGGGTAAGCATTTACTTTTCTTCCCTCTAAATTTTACAAAGGTACAACTCCCTTCCAAAGATTTTCAATGAATGGATATTACAATCTAAACATATAAGCTTTTAACTGAAAAGCAGGAAAAAATCTCTCAATTGTTCTTGGACAGATGAGGTATAGCATGGAAACTTGAAAAACTTAGAAAGAACCAGAAACTACTTTGCAAAAGAGATTTAAAATAACTAATTGATCAAGAAATTCAACACAACTAAGCATTCATGTACGGAAAAATGGGAGTCACAAATCTAAAACTAAATGACTAAAATGAAACAACACATGTAGAAGTTCAATATATAACTCTCTCAAAGTAGGGATATATATTACTATCTGATTTCCAAAGATCAAATTTAATTCAGCATGGGCATTCAGGCATAAATGGCTCAAAGTCCAGATATCATCAGTCACTCCAACTATTAAAAGAAAAATAGGAAAGAAGTTTATCTGCTATTCTAAATTCTATCTTTTTCCCTCTATTCTATTCTAACCCCCTATAGAGTTTTAAGCTCCAGCTTATATAGTTTAGCAGTCTGAGAAAGCCTCCTGAAAAACCTAGCTTCTCGGACACAACCACAGAAAGAAACGGTTACCAGTTATAACAAAGCTCTCAGAATAAGGTTTTAAAAAGAGGGATAAATTAAGGAAATGAAACTGAATCCTATTCAGCTTTCTTGCACATTTGTTGACGTGGCCATCTTCACCAGCTTCCACGACCGGAAGACACGGAGCAATTCCTGAGTAGGTGGGGCGTGCAGATTTTTTAGCGTGGCTAATTTGGCATGCATCACGTTCTTCTCCCATCGCATTTTCTAGATTCTTTCAGCCTGTTTCGACAGTTGTCCCCGGTTCAAGATCAGCATAGCCTCAATGTTGGCAGTTCAAGTGAGGTCGTGAACTATTGGAGCTTCACTCTCTTTGAAAGCATTCATTACATCAATGAAGGACTTAACCATCACATCGACACCCTGATTTCCATCCTCCAGTTGTAAGATGCCCGAGGGGTTCACTACTTTTATGTCTTTCAAGGTGTCAGAGTGAATTTCTTGCACTTCTTTTTCCATGGCTTTCATCTGAGAAATAGCTGCTACAAACGATGTTCCCTTCCAACCAAATTTTTTCTTTAAAATAAATAACATACAAGGATCCACTAACTTCATGGGATTTTCAGTCAAAAACTGTTTTACTCCATAATCTTCAATCTCCTGCACTCGCATCACAATCTCTGCACAATTTTCTGCCTCACTTTCCCATATTGGGATCAAGGTCTGAATTTCTCCCAGGAGTATTTTTCCATCTACGCGGGTGCTCATGAACTCCCTTATGAAGGCGCTTCCTTCTGCTATTATGCCATCTGTCCATGCCTTTATTACTTCTGTCCAGGTTCTACCTTGTTGTACCTGTTTGACCAACTTTTGATATTCTGTCAAATTGGGGTCGAATCCTTGGTGGGCCTGTGCCGAAGGTAGTGCACCATTTTCAGCCAATGACGAGAGAAACTCTGCCATGGTTGAGACTATTTGCTTCAATTCCTGTTTCTCCCTACCATCTTTCTGTGACTGTTCTAACATATGATCTACAAAAAATTTGAAAATGTGATCGCGGGAGTCTATGTTCAGAACCCCTAACTCCATTTTTGTTATTTCATAATCCTCAGGCTCAGGATCCTAAGTCTCTCCCATAGGATTTACTATGGCGATTTTGGAAATAATCTTCCCTGTAGACGGGTCTGTTGTTAACCTCATGTCGCTTTTCATTCTTTTAGCTTTTGGAGTGCGTGCAGCATACCTCGTGACAATCTCTTTAACTGGCATAGCCAGCGGTTTGAAACTCTTCCTCTTGCTAACCGATTTAGTGAGCCATGGTGGAACCAAACTAGGCATAATTCGGTTATCGGGAGTCTTTACAGGTGTGTCTGTAACCTGGGATAGCTCTTGACAATGTGTGAGAACCTCCTGAACCTTCCCTTTGTGATCAGGGGTGAATGAGAGGTCTTCATCATTGAGCTCAATGACATCATCCAAATAATCAGGTTCTTTTGAAGCCATCTGGTTCCACTTTTTTGACCTCGTCCTTACCCTTGATCTTCGCGCGGTAGGATGTTTCACTGAAGCTGTCTTCTCCTTCAATGATATTATTTCACCTGCATTTGATAACAAAGGAGAATCATTAGCGAGAGCTTTCTTTACACTATTAATAGGTGACCCAGCATCAAGGCATGTGTTTGTAAGGAGTTGAACTCCTTCCTTCCTTTCCGTAATCCAATTCTCAATTTCTTCAAAAATGCTGCGGGCTCAGAGTTTGATATCGCTGGATTCTTTCCTGCCCCAATCGATGATTGGGACAGCTTCTGCCTCTGAATAGGTGGCGGACGAACAGGGGACCTCTGAACTATCTTCTTCTACACTTCTGATATCAAACCTCAACTGCAATAGCTTGATCTAAGATACAGTGAGTCTGGTTCGATCCCGCTCCCATATCATTTTTTCATCACTGAGATTTTCCCACAGATCCTCAAGATGATAACTTGGGGAAGGGCATTTACTTAGCCCTAGAGTCTGCCTGGCAAAAACCTTGCTGTCAAATCCTGTCCTTGGTTCATAAAAGGGCATGTGGAAGTTCAGTAAATTGCTCCCCACAATGGATGCATCTAACATACTGTTACAGACTAAATGGCCTAGTTTCACTGAAAACAAAGAATTCCACTTATCTTTTGGGAGAGCAGTTTTAATAACAATAAATAGCTTCCTGCAAACTTCCACCAGAACAAAACAATCGAAAGCATACTGAGGCAGCTTCAAGGGTTCCTCTTCAAATCCACCTACCCGAATATATGTGAAGCGGGGAAATTGAATGTAGAAGCTACCAAATATCTTGACCAATTTCTGAGCATTGTCTAAAATCCTCTGGTTTGGTGTGCCCGCAAGTTCTTGGTGCAATTTCCCCCAAAAAACATCATGTACTATCCTATAGTCCTCTAAAACTCTATCTTTTCTCAACAATGGGAAATATTCATAAATAAACAAGCTTTCGTTCCACGGAACTTTCTGAATAGGAGATAAATTTTGAGTACAAGCCAAGCAATACATTAGGTATGAGGACATATAAAACCCTTCTTTGGTTATTTGATTTTGGTTGAGTTGATCTCTAAGAGAAACAACTATGATCTCAGCCCAGTCTATGTGCTGTCTTCCTTCTAGAACGATCTCTACAAAATGGAACATCCATTCGTCAAAGTACAAGGCCTGTTCTGAGCCTTTTAATCGATGGAGAAGGACAACAATATCATGTACCAGAGGGTTCATGTGATCCTTAGTGAGGGATTTGGGTAACCGCAACCCTCCTTTGTAGTTGGTTTTTGTCCATCTTCTTGCTATGTGGCTTCTGTTTCTGTCAACATTTTCCCTAAATTGAGCCAGAGACTGGATGGGGGTGAAGTTCACAAGACCCTCATCAGGTATTTTGAAGACTGCTGCAATGGTTCCACTGTTTACCGGTATCAGGGTTTGACCATCCGCATTTAAAATACTCTTCAATTTAACATCATATCTGTTAATACATTCTTGTACTAACTCTGGGTAGACGGCGGAAGGTGGGAATGCGGCTGCTTCTAGTAGACCACTGGCTAAAATTTCTACAAAAAACTCTTCGTTGACATGAGAAGAGAGCTTTGAAGTTATGACATCAACAGAAACCCCTAACAAATCTATGTCTGTTATGACTGGAGCCCTACATTCTAGATTCTTTACATTTCCAAAGAAGTGCATAACAGACTTCATATTTGCATAAGAAGATGAAAGTCTACCAGCTCACCGCTCGAAATATTGAATTTTAAGCAACAACCAGAAATGAGGGGCAGAGCTCGAAAAAGCTACCTGTAAGATTTGAACTCGACCAGACCACCTTTCCAGCACCAAGATCCCGTGAATGCATAATAGGGAAAATGACTTACCAAGCTTCTTTTTATTTGTAGTTCGAAGCGCGGGATATACAACTTTATGCGAGCATTAATTGGGCCTTCAATACCAAGTGACGATAACAATAAATGCTTTCAAATCAAATTGTATCTCTGAGGCCTGCCACCTTTTCAAATCATAATTATTTACCCTCAAATCAAATATTTTCCGCCTGTGCAAGTGATTTCCTTGGTTTTCGTGTACTGACCCAGCCAATAGAATCATGCCACATCAGTCAGCCCATCTTGTTAGGTCTTCACATTATTATGAATTCCACCTGCGTCCTTTCTGAACTACTTTGAACTACTTTGAACCGAAGGTCAAAGGGGTTCAAAGAGGTTCAACATCTCACAAGAGAAAAATGTCGCGTGCTTTCCTGCAGGAACACATCGTTAGTGATAAAAGACTCAGACCGCTATTGAACTACTTTGAACTACTTCGAACTGGAGTTCAAAGAGGTTCAAGGTGGTTCAAATGACTTGAAAGTGTGAGTGATCAGTTTATAACAGACTGGCACTGAACCCGACGATGCTAAAAGCTTAGATTTGATAGACTCAAATATATAAAGGCTTTGGAGGAACCAACAAGGTGATAAAGTGAACAGAGTGAAGCTTTGACCATTGTAGACACATGAACTTGGAAATTTCAAATAAGGGTGACTCTTAACCCCCTAACATTGGCTCTGACTGGGGACTGCAGATTTCCCAATTTGTAGAGAACTTCAGAATACTGGTTTCGCAGACCGAACAAAATGAAAGGAAAGGAAAAGAAAAGAGGGACAACCAAAACTGAAAACACAAGGAACTAACTAATATGTAGAAAGGGGACGAACCTAGACACCTAGAGCTTTCACAGTTTCAGATCCTTCCCATTGTAAGTAAATGGCAGGTTAGCACCATCCAGATATGACAATTTATAAGCGTTCAAACCCAGAGCTTCCGAGATAATGAATGGACCTTTCCACAGGGATTCAAACTTCCCATGCGATCCCTTTGATGCCCTTCTCTTGTCCCACAACAGAACTTCATCACCCTCCATAAAACCACGAGGTCTAGCTCGCATGTCAAAGATCTGCTTCACCTTCATCTGATGTTCAGTGATATGATCTACCATATTTTCTCTATCCTCTTCCAACTTTCTTAAGTTCATTACACGCCTTTCTAGGGGGTCTTTGAAATACTCATCTTCAATGATTGCTTGGAGTTTTGCTGAGGATAGTTCGAGAGGTAATGAAACATGAGCCCCGATTCCATATACTAGTTCAAAGGGGGACATGTTGATAGCCCATTTCAAAGTGATCCGATCTGCCCAGGGTGCCTCATGGAGTTTCTTGTGCCATTCTCGGGGACTATCATCCATTAACTTTTTCATTATGACTATTAGGTTCTTGTTGCTGGATTCTGCCTGGCCATTTCCCTACAGGAAATAATCTGAGGAATGGGCCAACACCACACCATGCTCATAGAAAAAGGTTGATATTTCCTCTGAAGAAAAATATGTGGCATTGTCTGCTACAATTTTTATTGGCACTCTGAATCTTACAAAAATAAAATTCAGCAAAAATTCACACACCACCTGAGAGTTCGCCTTCTTCGTGGGTATTTCCTCCACCCACTTTGTAAAATAATCGGTGGCTGTTAGAATATAGATATCCCCATCACTAGATGGTGGATTCAATTGCCTGATGAAATTGATTCCCCATTGTCTAAATGGTTTTTCCACAATAACTGGCTTGAGGGGTAACGCCGCCAGATAGGGTCTCCCAGCGAACAATTGACATTTGTCAAAGTTCCTGACATACTGATAAGCGTCCTTGAACATCCCTGGCCAGTAGAACCTATTCCGTAGAATCTTGTAAGCTATCACAGTTGAAGAGTAATGTCCCCTGCATGCTTCATCATGGAATGCTCTTAGAAATTATTTCTGTTGTTCTTCATCAATGCACCTGAGAAAAGTTCCATTGACCCCCCTTTTGAACAAGGTTCCCTGGGAAATCACATATTTATTAGCCTTTAATCTCAGGTTGCACCTTTCTTTTTGATTCAAATGACCTGAGCATTCACCATATGTAAGGAAGTAAGTAACGTCAGAGAACCAAGGGTCGATTGAACCAACCAATAATGCCATAGGGACTTCATCAATTTTTTCACATATCTCGTTGTTCTCTGTAATTAATTTACATAAACCCTTTCCCCTTACCAAATTTGTAGGTTTGATTGTTAAGTCATATTCTTGAATCTTCGCAATCCATACAGCTCTATTGTTCAAGCCAATTTCCTTCTGAATCAGAATGCTCTTCACAACAGTTTCTGGCACATATACAGTACTATGCGAGTGAAGAATATAATACCTGAAATGCTTCACTGCCTTTACCACCGCATAAGCATGTTTTTCTATTTGGGAGTATTTGAGCTCGTGCTTCTTCAGGGGCACGGTCATAAAGGCTATGGGAGCTTCCTGTCCTTCTTTATCTTTCTGAGTGAGTATGCTTGAAAGGGTATGTTGAGAGGCGTAGTAGTACACAATGAAATCTTTTCTGAAATTTGGACTTCTCAATACTGGTGCTTGAGATATGGCAGTTTTAATATCTTCAAAAGCTTTCCGTCCATCATTATTCCACTTAAAAGGGATTTTCTTGCTCATCATTTCGATCATATGTCTTGTTACTTCAGAGAATTCAAGGATAAAATCTTGCAGAAAATTAATTTGCCCGAAGAAGGACTTCAGACCAATTCTGCTAGTAGGCAGGCTGAGTTGTTGAATTGCTTTAACTCATTCAGGATCTATTTTGATGCCTTCCTTTGATACTATATGACCAAGTAACTTTCCCTCCTCTATAAAGAATATGGACTTCTTGGGGTTTAAAGAGATACCATGGTTTCTGCAACGTTGCAAAACTCGTTCTAGGTCCTTCAAGTGCTGATTTCTCCTTTTTGAAAATACTGTAAGGTCATCTAGATAGATCACTATGATCTTATTTCTGAGATCTTCAAAGGAAGAATTCATTTCCCATTGAAAAGTTGCACCTATGTTTATTAGTCCGAAGGGCATCTGGTTGTAGGCATAAGTGCCCTATGGTGTGATAAAGGCTATCTTGTGTTGGTCGGCCTTCGCTACCCCTATTTGATTGTAACCTGAATAGCCATCTAACATTGACATGGCTTCAAAACTGGAGACCGCCTGCAAAACATGCTCCTTAACAGGCAAAGCATAATTATCTTTCAAACTTGCTTGGTTCAGGTTACGAAAATCAACACAAATTCAAACTTCACCATTTTTCTTTCTTACGGGCACTATGTTAGCTATCCACGTTGAATGGTGAATAGGGTAGATGATTCAGGCCTATAACATCTTTTTAACTTCCTTCAGTATAGCTTCTGATACCTTAGGGTTATAGTTCCTCAACTTCTGGCGGAAAGGAACAACTCTGGGTTTCAAGGGAATTTGGTGCTCAAATTGACCATCTCTAAAAACTTTCAAATCTCCATAATCCCAGGTGAAAACATCTTTGTATTCTTTCAATAACCTTTTCAAGTCTTCCTTCTCAGGTTCAGTACACTTTTGACCAATGGAAATCCACCTAGGAGAACCCTGATCACCTATGTCAATTTTGTCATATTCCTTTGAATTTGGAACATGTGAGACCTTTTCCTTCACTGTGCTATCATCTCTCCTTCTGAACAGATGCTCCAGAGAAACTAGGCCTTTAGGGATTTTGTTACTTTTCAACTGAATCATCCCTGCATTATCATCCTCATCTTGGTAAACTTCTTTGCATTCATTTTTTGAACCTTCAAAATATATTTCAGCGAATCCAGTAGCACACTCCAGAAATTCTTTAAGCTGTGCATCATCATCAAACACTTGCCAGTTCTGAACATTGTCTGGTACCCTTGGTTTGTATATCATTTTAATTTGGTATTTCTTGGTTTTAAAATCAGGGTGTGGCAAGAGTAAAGAGGCAGATACAGCCAGGGAATCTGCTCTGGTATTTTGATTCCTAGGAATATACTCAATGGAAAAGGCATCAAAAAATTCTATGTCATCCCAAACTAGGTTTCTGTAATGCTTCAATTTCTCATTCCTTACAAAAAACTGCCCCCGAACCTGTTTGACAATCAATTCAGTGTCTCCTTTCACTATCATCTTTTTGACCCCTCTAAACCTGCACTCCTCCAGACCTAACAACAAAGCTTCATATTCTGCGGTTTTGTTAGTGTTTTTGAAATCTAGCTTGAAAGTAAAAGGAATGCACTCTCCATGGGGAGGGAAAAGGACCACTCCGGCACTTGAACCTAAGTTAGAGCAGCTTCCGTCAAACTCCATTTTCCAAATGTCTTCTTCCAACTGAGGTTTGATTTGGATATCTTTATCTGGATCCGTCAAGATGACATAATTCCCAAAATTGCATTCTTCATATAGGATTTGGGCTCTGGGTTCATCTGAGGGTATCACAGTATACTTATTCTTAGGTTCAGGTTCTAGTTTTACCTTCTTTTTGCCTACGGGAATTGTGGCTTCAGACCAGTCCATTTTTATATCCCCGCCCAAGTCCTTACAGAAGGTTCTGCTGAGCAACATTCCATAACTAGCTAGGATATCAGCTACCAAAATAGTGAGTTTTAGCCGTTTGTCAGGGTATGCAACTAGGACAGCTTGACAATCTTTGATCTGACCCTTTAATGGCAGCTCTTTACCATCCATAGAGTAACAATGACCGAAGGTTTTGGTTAAGGGTAAGTCCAAAGCCTTAGCTACGGGGGCGGGCATTATGTTGTCAGAAGCACCAGAATCAATGATACAATTACTCGACTTTTGACCATTCAATAGCAAAGAAACATAAAATGGGTTTGGCTTTTTCTCTTCGTACTCATTTTCGATGGAATTTATGGACTGGCATCCTTCTGGAACTTGGGGGGTGTCCTGGGGTTGGAAAACAAAAGGTTCTTGAGTAGTGGATGTTTCCCCTATAAAGGGTTTATCTTCTTGAGGACTTGTATAATTTTCCCCTTTAACATGTTTCACCAACTTATCTAGTTCTCTAGGGTTCATCTTCAAGAAATCAAGAGAAGAGATAGAAACTGTGGAAGACTTACAGAACTCAACAAAATTGAAAGGAGATGGAGGGGTATTTGTATTTCTGGGAAGAATTTTTACCTCTGAGCCCCTTGAACTTGTGTGCATTTCTTCGTTGGTAGACTCCTTTCTTTTTGTGTCTACGCTCGTAGCAGTTGCGCCTGGAACAAACTTCTGAGTTCGTTAATTTCTTGTTAAGATAGTGCAGGCTGGATCTTGTAGGGTTGCCAATACACTTCTGCCTTGCTCTGTACTGGGTAAATATTCTAAGTAGAAAGAACCTAATGAACCAATGTCTGGAGAATTCCTTTCCTCATGAAGTTGTTCGTTATTCATCTCATCTCTGGCTGCATTGAGTTGTAAGTATCTTAACCATTCGGTACATGTATCCCCATCGTGGTCGGTGGTCAGGTGGAATGAGCACATAGTTTCCTTGGGAGCTGGCTCTATTTGCAACCTCTATGGAGGGCCGGTTAACTATTGAGTTTTTTTCTGCGATTGAGGAAATTGCCTTCGACTTATGTCTTGATAAGGGGGTTGGTAGGAATTCATCCTATTCTACTACCTTTTTAGCATTGCTATGTCATTCATAAGCCTCTGTACCATTGGATATGTAGTCACTGCTACTGAAGAACTGCTTGGGGTTTGCGCTTCTCTTTTCCACTTGTCGGTAGTTATGAGAGTGTCTTCAAGTTCAATCGCTCTAGTTTGGGCATCTTCAAGATTGGGCACCTCGTCTTTCAACAAATGGAAGCTTATATCTAGCGGGACTGCATTAAGGAAGTAAATCTTTTTGTTTTCGTCGCTCGGAGCAACGGTCGCGGGGATTCTTTGCAA
Source organism: Thuja plicata (assembly GCA_018584345.1). Taxonomy (NCBI): domain Eukaryota; kingdom Viridiplantae; phylum Streptophyta; class Pinopsida; order Cupressales; family Cupressaceae; genus Thuja; species Thuja plicata. The sequence goes on from MU226078.1 coordinate 314,492, forward strand.
AGTCCTATTGAATTTGGCAACAAATTCTCTCATTGGTTCGTGGATCTCTTTTTTTAACTGACTGAGTTGTAATAACAAAGAGACTTCATTGTCGGGGGTTTTGAACCTTTTTTTGAAAGCCCACTTCATAGTGTCCCAATTTGTGATGGATCCATTCGGCAAGTGACTGAACCAATCGGCGGTGGCATCTACAAGAGTTCTGACAAAAAGTCTCACCGCCACATCTTTAGTAGCCACGCTCATGATCCCACAAGCGGTTTGGAAGGCATTGAGATGATCATCTAAAGAGACCTTATTGTCCCCACTGAACTTGGGCAAAATTTGATTGGCTCCTTTAGGTAAATCAGCAGGTTGGTTAACCCCCAGGTTCAGAGGCCCAATGTGTTGGCCCCAAGGTCGATTTCCGGCCATGAATGGAAACTGGAAATTCAAAGGGTGAATATTTAAAATAGTGGGAATTACAGTACCCGGAGAAACAATGGCTTGGACAGTTAATGGGACAGATGAGCTTCACGGGGGAGATGAGGGTCGGCTGACAGTTTGAGCCTTCTTTTTCCGGTAAAGATTTAAATCTGATTTGAAATTTAGGCTTTCTAACAGTTCAAAATCTTCATCCACCAATCCTCTGCTGCATTCCCCCCTTGTGTATCTTCTGGTTTCTAGTTCAAGTATCTATTAAAAACTTAGTTCTGTTGTCAACCTTGTGCAAGTCTGTTAACTATGACAGCTTCTCTAGCAACAGGAATACCTCTCAAGTGTTCACCAATTTCTTCTTCTCTCTCGAGCACTTCTTGAACCCGGTGGAACTCTTGATTACTTCGTCTGAACCTCCAAGCAGCTGAAGCAAGATCTGAGATTAAATCCTCCTGTGTGTCTTCAAAACCCAAATTTGGCTGGAGTAAAGGGAACACATTGTCATTGGGTAACACCATTATGTGGCATGATGATGGGAATCAGACTAGCGCACTTGACTGGTCTATCCCCAGTAGAGTCGCCAAAAATCTGTTGGCTAACAGATTTGTTCTCCTTAAATCTTGATGTTTATTTTCTAACTCTATGCCCTCGGAAACAAATCATTAAACAACAGTTGGGTAAGCATTTACTTTGCTCCCTCTGAATTTTACTAAGGTACAGATCCCTTCCAAAGATTTTCAATGAATGGATATTACAATCTAAACATATAAGCTTTTAACTAAAAAGCAGGAAAAGATCTCTCAACTGTTCTTGGACAGATGAGGTATAGCATGGAAACTTGCAAAACTTAGAAAGAACCAGAAACTACTTTGCAGAAGAGATTTAAACTAACTAATTGATCAAGAAATTCAACACAACTAAGCATTCATCTACGGAAAATTGGGAGTCACAAATCTAAAACTAAATGACTGAAATGAAACAACACATGCAGAAGTTCAATATATAACTCTCTCAAAGTAGGGATATATATTACTATCTGATTTCCAAAGATCAAATTTAATTCAGCATGTGCATTCACGCATAAATGGCTCAAAGTCCAGATATCATCAGTCACTCGAACTATTAAAAGAAAAATAGGAAAGAAGTTTATCTGCTATTCTAAATTCTATCTTTTTCCCTCTATTCTATTCTAACCCCCTATAGAGTTTTAAGCTCCAGCTTATATAGTTTAGCAGTCCGAGAAAGCCTCCCAAAAAACCTAGCTTCTCAAACACAACCACAGAAAGAAACGGTTACCAATTATAACAAAGCTCTCAGAATAAGGTTTTTAAAAGCGGGATAAATTAAGGAAATGAAACTGAATCCTATTCAACTTTCTTTCACATCTGTTGACATGGCCATCTTCACCAGCTTCCACGACCGAAAGACATGGAGCAATTCCTGAGTAGGTGGGGCGTGAAGATTTTTTAGTGCGGCTAATTTGGCGTGCATCACGTTCTTCTCCCATTGCATTTTCTAGATTCCTTCAGCCTGTTTCAGCAGTTGTCCCCGGTTCAAGATCAGCATAGCCTCAATGTTGGCGGTTCGGGTGAGGTCGTGAACTATTGGAGCTTCACTCTCTTTGAAAGCATTCATTACATCAATGAAGGACTTAACCATCGCATCAACACCCTAATTTCTATCCTCCAGTTGTAAGATGCCCGAGGGGTTCACTACTTTTATGTCTTTCAAGGTGTCGGAGTGAATTTCTTGCACTTCTTTTTCCATGGCTTTCATTTGAGAAATAGCTGCTTCAAACAATGTTCCCTTCCAGCCAAAGTTTTTCTTTAAAATAAATAACATACAAGGATCCACTAACTTCATGGGATTTTCAGTCAAAAACTATTTTACTCCATAATCTCCAATCTCCTGCACTCGCATCACAATCTCTGCACAATTTTCTACCTTGCTTTCCCATATTGGGATCAAGGTCTGAATTTCTCCTAGGAGTATTTCGCCATCTACGTGGGTGCTCATGAACTCCCTTATGAAGGCACTTCCTTCTACTATTATGCCATCTGTCCATGCCTTTATTGCTTTTGTCCAGGTTCTACCTTGCTGTACCTGTTTGACCAACTTTTGATTTTCCGCCGAATTGGGGTCGAATCCTTGGTGGGCCTGTGCCAAAGGTAGCACACCACTTTCAACCAATGACGAGAGAAACTCTGCCGTGGTTGAGACTATTTTCTTCAATTCCCGTTTCTCCCTGCCATCTTTCTGTGACTGTCCTAACATATGATCTGCAGAAAATTTGAAAATGTGATCGCGGGAGTCTCTGTTCAGAACCCCTAACTCCATTTTTGTTATTTCATAATCGTCAGGCTCAGGATCCTGCGTCTCTCCCATAGGCTTTACTGTGGCGATTTTGGCAATAATCTTCCCTATAGACAGGTCTATTATTAACCTCGTGTCACTTTTCATTCTTTTCACTTTTGGAGTGCGTGCAACATAGCTTGTGACAATCTCTTTAACTGGCATAGCCAGCGGTTTGAAACTCTTCCTCTTGCTAACCGATTCAGTGAGCCATAGTGGAACCGAACTAGGCATAATTCAGTTATCAGGAGTTTTTATAGGTGTGTCTATAACCTGGGATAGCTCTTGACAATGTGTGAGAACCTCCTGAACCTTCCCTTTGTGGTCAGGGGTGAATGAGAGGTCTTCATCATTGAGCTCAACGACATCATCCAAATAATCAGGTTCTTTTGAAGCCATCTGGTTCCTCTTTTTTGACCTCATCCTTACCCTTCATCTTGGCGTGGTAGGATG
>MU226078.1:323820-336692 GCA_018584345.1 Thuja plicata
TGAAAATATGAGAGGAGAAGGCCTCTATTTATAGAGTTTTTGGAGAGAGGAAGAGGCTTGGATGAAGTGGCACCTGTGTGGCATCCACATAAGAGCCACATAGGAGACACATGGCTTTGAAAAGATGACCAATTTTGAGTCAAAATTGGCATTAATATTGAGTAGCTCATTATTTCAAAGGAGGAGACAAATTTGTAAGACAGAATTAAAGAGGAATGGGTGCCCATTTTGGAGAGTATTTCCCCATGTGGGTGAGCATTCAATTAGCCTTAAAAAGGTTAGGAATCACCCATTAAACATAATTTAGAGGATAGTTAGGTGTGGAAGCATACTTAGGAAATGAGGTGATGGGAGTAGGGTAGGAATAGGGTAGGCTTTAGGGTAGGATTAAAAGGTTTCTAGCTAGGGTTTAGATTATAATCCGAATTGAATTTGAATAAATCATGTGTTAGAAGAATTAGGAATATGGAGGATTTAATAAATATAAATTTATTAAAAGGGGATTTTATGGAGGCAAATGTATTTAAATAAAATACATTAGAATAGTATTTAAACTATTGATAAATGAAACTATTTAATTGATTAAATTAAATACTTAGAGGAAATAGGGGAAATAATATTAATAATAATATTAATATTTTTGGACTTCTACATTAAGATCTTCCTTTTTGTCCTTATTTCCAAATGGTTGATTCATTTATGCATTGATCCTTCCATTTTGGATTAATCAATTGGGATCTTTCATTTGTACATATAAGGATAGAAGGAGAGCATGTTATTTACCCCCTACATTTCAATAAACAAACAAATAAATTTTTCAAATGTAATATAGGATAATAGTAAACCCTAAAATCAACCATATCCATTTTCTTATATTACATTTTGGTGAACCCATGATATACAATTCTTTCTCTTTGGTGTTAGATTTACATTTCATATTAGATCTTGCATGCATATAGAAGTAGGTTTTCTTGTATGCTCTTGCATTTATATTCCAAAAATACATAAAAATTATAAAATTTCCTTAAAAACACAAAAACTTACATGCTTGTAATTTTATTGTGTGTTCAACATGTATGCCTCTTTTTTTGAATACTTTGATGAAGATTTTGTTGTACAAGAGAATAGATCCCTTAATGAGGTACATGGAAGTGAGAATAAAAATGGTTCGAATGAGATCTCCATGGATCCTATTCCTATTTCATCCACCTCCACAACTTCTCCAATTGACCTTTACCATAGAATGTGTGCATGGTTACCTTCATACTCCTCTATTTGCACCATTGAGGCACCTAGAATGTTATTCCCTAAACCTTTGATGATGGTAAAAGGGTGTCCTCAAATGACTATTATGGGTAAACCTAGAGATCCTTTGGATATCTTTGATATCACAGATTTTGTTTCACATGCTTATCGCACATGGAATAATCCTCAACCTACTATTCTAGGTTCTTTACCACCTTCTCAACCCATTCCTCCTCCTCCACCCCGTCTTCCTAGCTAGGAGTATGATTTTATAAACTAATTGCACAATACCCCTGCCAAGACTTCTTTATGGGAGCTTCTTCAAACTTCACCTACCTACCATGAAGCCTTGAAAAAAGCTCTAGCAACTCTTTCCACTCCACCTCCTAATCAAGATAACATCAATGCCTTCTTACAGTGCATGCATGCTACCCTGGGTCCTCCTGACATTGTATTTACTCCAAAGGATTTACCTTCTAAAGAAATACAGAATCAATATGATGCTCTTATGGTTGTTGTTACTATCAATAAGGGTATCATTCATAGGACCTTGATTGATAATGGTTCTGGGCTTAATATTTGTAGCATGGACTTTCTCAAAGCGATTAAAGCCAATCTTTCAAATGTTCAACCTGATAATATCCGTATTCGTGGATTTGACAATATCACAAAGAAAACTTTGGGCATCATTACCTTACCTATCAAAGTAGGTCTGGTTATCTTGAATACTCCTTTTCATGTTATGCATGTACCTCTTAATTATAAACTCCTCTTGGGTAAACCTTGGTTGCATGAGATGCATGTTGTTCCCTCCACCCTTCATTGTAAAGTCAAGTTTATTCACAATAATAAGATATATACACTTTATGCGGATGATGCACCAAATCCTTGTTTGAATATTCAAACCCACCACGATAATCCTATTCCTCATAGTAATCCTCTTTCCTCTAATTCTCTTCCTGGAGATGATTGAGGAACCCTTGATTTTAATCCTACCTTTATTGGAGAGTATAAGGTTTTTAATCTTGATTTTATGAAGCAACAAAGAGAGTTTGAACAATGAGTTTTTGTTTCTACTTCTAATGCCCTTGGTAATAATTTTATCACTGCTTCTACCCACTATGAATCTGTCAAACCTACTAGTAATTACATAGTGACTATTGAAGTTCCATTGAATCCTTCTGATATGGCTTCTCCTTATAGTCTTGGTTATCATTTACTAGTTAAACAAGGATTCCATAGTCAAGGATGTGGTAAGCATAAAAAAGGAATTCAAATGCCCTTATAGAATGGGGGCATGAACATTCTTATGGATTGGGATTTAATCCTCAAAAAAACATCAATGTTACCAATATCTCAAATAACACTTCAAAACATGATGACCCTATGAAGGAATTTGACCAAGAAGTTCTTTTTCCTAAACTCCTTCGTGTTAAGATGATTACTAGACCTAAACGCACAAATAAATGTAGTCCACACTTGAAGAATCTTCCTTTTTGTTTGTATCATAGATTTCATGATCACTCTACTAATGAATGTCAAGATTTACATTATAATATTAGGCAGCTCATTGATAGTAAAATTATTTATATATCATGTGGCAATGAGTTATATTTCAATCATGTTTTTTCTAAATAATATTTATGTTCCTATTATGGAACTCTACATTATGTAAACAATGTTAGCCAGATCCTTTGGGGCTCGTTCTCTTGAAAAGTGTTGTGAGTGATATAATAGGTCCCCTTTCATCCTTTTCCCTACTCTTGGGGGGCAAGGATGCCATCTCGTTCTTTTCTGTCTTTCTGATATCCACTTTTCCCTTGGTTAAGCAGTATCTATCTATTATGTGATATCCAATAATACATGAAAATTTTGGTTTTCATTGAGGATCTATGTCCTTGATTGTAACCTATTTCATTATTTGACATTGGGTTTCCATGGTTGATAAATCTCTCACTTTGGAAACTGAATCATGTGCTATCCCTCACGAGGGTTACTTTTTCACTTCTTGCATGATATATATTTGCATTCGTCCCTTCCATGGCCTCATAGGAGATGTGACATTCTTGGCTTGGACTGGGTGTTGTCTATGGATATTGTCTTGATTTTGAAGAAGGATTTATCCTTGTTCTTTTCTTTCCTTAACATGTCAAAATAGTATATTTTTTTCCATCTTAAGGAGGGGGGCATATACACGGCCTCCCTTGTTATATATTATTGCATTTTTTGTTCTAACCTTTTGTTTTACAACATGCTAAATCCTCTGAAGGTAATGCACATAATTTGCTAAATCCTGAAGAGATATGCATTCAATTACAATTCAATATGCTAAATCATTGGAAGGTAATGCACATAAGTTGCTAAATCTTGAAGAGATACACATTTTACAAATGTATTCCATGGTGATATGAGGATATGGATGCATGAGTACTTCATAAAAGTCATCAGAAGACACACTACATACATGCACAAAGCCACCAGAAGGTGTACAACTTTATGGGTGACTATCAAGTGATCTTTTGGTAGGCCATCCTATCCTTTTTTGGTTCATAATGAGATACGCACATCTTAATGGGCGAGCTAACCACTCCTCTCTTTCTCTTTCTCCTTAAATGTTGATGTCTCTCTTATTGTGATCTTAGGGTTGATAAAGACTTATGTCCCTTAGGGGATTGAGGATTTCTTTGTCCCTCTTGATTCCAATAATATTACCTATTCTTTATAATCTCCTTTACCAAGAGTTTGCATCAAGTCCATACTATTGCTAAAGTAGGGGCTAAATGTATCATCAAAAAATGGAAGCACTTCCATTTTGGACTGGTTTAGCCCTCAGAGTAAGTGGTTTGGGGTCATGTCAAGAACCTTGAATGGGTCTTTGACTTGGATCTGGCTTTCCTCCCTATTCTACCCCATTTCCCACTTTTTCCAGCATGTTTCTGACACTCTTGAACTCTAAACTGGGATTTTGGCCTCAAGGTCAAGGTCCACATTTTTGGGTCAAGGTCAACCTCAACCTTGACCTAGGTCAAGGATGAACTCAACCTTGAGCTAGGTCAAGGATGATCTCAACCTTCACCTAGGTCACAATCAAACTTTTTCTGACTTTTGGTCTGAATCCCAGATTTCCAGGATTTCCAGATGTCAGGTTTCGGAAAGAGTTAATTCCCACTTCCGGGTTGGTTGTTTTGATCTTCAGAAAAAAAAATCCTAAATTATATTTAATATATGTCCTCTTCTAGGGGCATGGGTAAAATTGGAATTTAATTCTCCTATGTCGGCCTCTCTAGAAGATTGTGCCCTAGTTTCATATAAAAGGAAGCTTTCCCCTCTCATTTTATCTAATCATGAAATCATAAAGCACTTGAAGCAAGCTATAATCCATTGAAGCAAGCATCTACTCTCAAGAATTCAAGAATTTCTCAAGAACTCTCTTCATCAAGGAGATCCATTGGTAGCCATTAAAGGATTAAATCTCTATGGAGCCCTCTTGTTGAATATTTCTCCATCCAGATTCCTCCAAACTTCTTCCTCTTCCAAGATCCATTCAAGATTGGTGTTGAAGATCTACAAGAAATTGATTGAAGACATCCTACATTCTACATTCTACATCCATTTGGTGCATCCATACTTGTGGATTCAAGGATTTGAGTCCTCCACAAGGAGCGTTTACATGAACAAGGTGAATTGTTTCATTTACTTTTCTTATTCCTGCAATTTTTAATTATATATTTGAGGCAGACACAGGTTCAAAATAGTAGATCAGAATGGATATTTTGATACCCTTTTCGGAAAACTTCTGGGATCTGAAAATAGAATTTTAGTCTAAACTTTTTGGGTTGATTCTGCCCTAGGGCGCAATCGGAAATACTGGCCAATGGTGACATTGAATTGAGGGTACAAATCAAAACTATGTCAGAACAAAAACATATTTCTGGGTTTTGTTCATCTCTGTGTTTCTATTCTAGATTTGGTCTCAGATTTTCCAGAAACTCAACACAGGCTTCATAAAATAGCATTCTTCAAATCTGCAATATTCCAAGGTTAGTACATTTCTCCTATTCAATTCAATTAAGGTTATCAATCTATCTAACTCTAGTTCATATTCAAATAAATAAATGGGTACTTAAGATCTTCCTTTTTGTCCTTATTTCTAGATGGTTGATTCATTTATGCATTGATCCTTACATTTTGGATTAATCAATTGGGATATTTCATTTGTACATCTAAGGATAGAAGGAGAGCATGTTATTTACCCCCTACATATCAACAAACAAACAAATAAATCTTTCAAATGTAATATAAGATAATAGTAAACCCTAAAATCAACCATATCCATTTTCTTATATTATAGTAGGATTGAGGGATGTGAGGTTTATCCACCTGAATATGGAAGCTCTTACCACATACACCCTAGTTACTTGATGCAAGGATCACCACACCAATAAGTATAAATCAAAGAAAAGAGTATGAAATTCATAAATAACAGACAACATCTAAGAAAAAAAGATCATCAAGCATTCAATCTATGTAGGTTGTTGATGTGGGTGTTGAGAAAAACTGCTATGTTGGTTTGTGTGTTATTTGGGCAAAGTTTGTAAGTTTTGTCTGATGTGTATTGAAAAATGTAGGTTTTGTCTGAAAGAGAGTGTTGAGAAACACTGTTTAATTAAAGTGTTGAGAAACACGAGTGTATCAGTGGAAAAATTTCTAGGTGGCTAGAAGACCATGATAGAAAATGAGGGGCAAGACAACTAACAAGGTATGCAAATGCATGAACCATGATAAAGCCCTAGGACTCAAGACAATGATCACTTCCAAATGTAAGAGGTCAGCTTTACTATTTGCACAAGGTAAATATTGTCAAGCGATGCGTTGATAGATGGAGTACTGATTAAAAGTGATGCATGTTTGCCAGGTTTTCACCACTTGGTATAATTTTCTATTTTTTCTACCAAGGTGCTTGTTTCCAGGTTTTCACCAAGGTACTTTTCTTGATTTTTTATTTTTTTTGTTCTTTTGTTCTTTTTTCTCTTTTTTATTTTTTTGATTTGATACATCAAGGTGTCTATTTCTAGATTTTCACCAAGATGACCATTTTTTTAGTACTTTTTTCCAAAAAAATTGTCTTTTTCTTCTTTTTTCCTTTTTATATATTTTTTCTTGATCATATAGGTATGTACATGTTGTTGGCCAAAAAGAATGCCTCAAGTGTAGAATTTATTCAAGTGGAGAGTATTGATGGGGTCACTAAAATTTTCCCCTTCTCGATTTGACAATTGATAGGCTCCAAAGCCAAATGTTGCAATGATCACAAAGGGACCCAGCCAGTTGGGTTCAAACTTTCCTGTTTGCTCATGATGTTGCTGATTTTTTGGATTCTCTTTAAGTACAAGGTCACCAACCTTAAATTATCTATATTGTACCTTCTTGTTGTAGCCTCGAGACATTTTTTTTGATAGACCCTTAAATGGTCAAATGCTTCTCTTCTACGTTCATCTAGTAATTCAAGCTCCTAGATTCTGGAAATCCCATAGTCTTCATCAATGATGAGTCCATGCAAGTTACCTTAGAGCAATGGTATTTCTACCTCAATGGGCAATACATCCTTTGTGCCATATACCAAGGAAAATAATGTTGACTCTATAGGTGTGCAGATACTAGTTTGACACACCCATAAGGCTGGATTGAGTTGAAGATGCCAGTCTTTTCCTTACTGACTGATTGTTCTATGAAGGATCTTCAAAATATTCTTATTAGAGGCCTCAGCCTATCTATTTCCTTGAGGATAATAAATTGAGGAACAATGTTGAGTAATTCTAAATTTTTTACATAACACATCCATATCCTTATTTTTAAATTGTCCTCCATTTTCTATGAAGATACAAGAGGGTATCCCATATCTTTAAATGATATAATTCAAGATGAACATGGATACTTTCTAGTTGATTTAATGAGAGGAACTGCTTCAACCCACTTTGTGAAGTATTCAGTTACAGTGATAATAAATTTGTGTCCTCAAGAGGAAGAGGGATATATTTTCCCTATGAGATCAAAGGCACATTGTTGGAATGGCTAGTGGGTGATAAAATGTAACAACTCTCGCGTAGGAGCATGAATGAGGTTAGCATGGGTCTGACACTTTTTGCAAGTTTTATTTTGCTGGATAGAATCCTTTTCCAAGGAAGGCCATTAGTATCCTACTCACAATATTTTCTTAGCTAACAAAATTCCATTCAAGTGAGACCCATAGATACCTTCGTGAACTTACTTAAGTGCACTCTCAGATTCATCATGTTCTAGAGACTAAGGAGAGTACCATCAAGACCCCTTCTATATAGGTTTCTAGCCATGATCAAGTAACATGATGTGTTCCTTGTAAGGGTTCTCTTTTCAATTTTAGATAAGTCAGGAGGGATAATATGGTCATAGAGATAGGAGAAGATTTGACTATGGCGGGAAGGTTCAGTACCCACAATTGAGCAGATAATCTAGGATTTGGAAGATTTGTATGTAGTGAAAGGGAGTTATTCCACAAAGAATTCATAGTGGAACTGATGTTCCTCGAGTTGTAGCATTGAGATTAAAGTAGTCATGGCATCAACAACTTTGTTTGTTGCTCTGGGCACTTGCTGGAAGGTGATGAATATGAAGTATTTCTTGAGATCATCGATCATTCTTTTATATGGCACAAGCTTCTCATCTTTTTTTTGATATTGATCATTGACCTGGTTAATTACTAGCTAGGAGTTATTGTAGATATGCAATTATGTAAATTTCCATTCAATGGCCATATTTAGTCCATTTGCCAAAGCTTCATATTCAACAATGTTATTAGTGCAAGGGAACATCATTTTTGTATGCTTTATGAATCTTGTATCCTTGAGGTGTAATAAAAAGTACTCCAACACCAGACCCTTGTTGTGTGAAGGACCCATCAAAGAACATCTTCCATGCATGCTCAATGAGATGCAAGATAGCTTCATCAGGAAATTCTGTAAGTAGAGGTTGGTCATCTATGAGAGGAGAATCTTCCAAGTAGTCAGTAATAACCTATCCTTTGATGGCCTTTTTATCCACATATTCTATATAAAACTAACTAAGAATTATGACCCATTTTCCAGTCCTCTTGTGAGAGTCAATTTGTTCAATTAATACTTTAGAGGATCAATCTTAGCAATTATCTTGACAGAATGCGCCATCATATAGTGTCTGAGTATTTGAGAAGAAAAAACCATAGCAAGGCAAGATTTTTCAATGATAGTGTAGTTATTCTCATATGACACCATATTTCTTTTTATGTAATATATAGCTCTTTCTTTTCTTGTTTCATCCTATTATGCTAGAAAATCTCCCAACGATGTGTCTATAGCTGAAATGTAAAGAAGGAGTTGCTTTCCTGGTATTAGTGCCATCAGTACGAGTGGATTAGCTAGATGTTCCTTTATTTTGTAAAAACATTTGTCACAATCTTCATCCCATTTGAATGTAACTCCTTTGTGTAGTGTTCTTGTGAAAGGTTGGGCCTTATTTGCAAGTTGGGAGATAAATCACCTAATATATTGGAGCCTTCCCTGTAGAGTCCTAACTTGACTGATATTGTGAGGGGGTTGTATTTACATTATTTTCACTACCTTTTCTGTGTCAACCCTGATTCCTTTAGCTAAAACAATGTATTCAAAAAGTTTATCAGAAGTTACACCAAAAGCACACTTTTTAGGGTTCATTCTAATCTTGAATTTTTTCATTCAGTTGAGAATCATTTCTAAATCCACTGTATGAGTAACTCTTCTTGCTGATTTTGCCTAGGTTTCATCTACATAGTCCTCCATGTTTGTGTGCATCATATCATGAAATATAGTAGTCATAGCTTGCTGTTATGTTGTTCCAACTTTTTTTTTATTGAAAGGCATGGCATTCCAATAGAAAGTATCCTAAGCACATGTAAAAGGAGTTTTCTCTTTATCCTCAGGAGTTATCCTTATCTGGTTGTAGCCAAAAAATCCATCCATTAGAGAATGCATCTCATAACCAGCTATGAGATCCACAATAATGTCAATATTAGTTAATGGAAAGTCATCCTTAGGGAAAGCTTTGTTCAAATCTTTTAAATCAGTGCAATCCCAAATGGACTTACCATATTTGGTCACAATAACAATGTTAGGAATCCAATGAGCATTTCATGAAAAATTGGATGAATTCTTTCTTTTCTTGTTCAGATAGAGATTGTGCTAGGTAGATCAACTGAGGTGCTTCCATTGTTCCCAAATTAACTAATTATGTTGGTTATATCAATATTGAGGATATTTTTTGAAAGTGGTTAGGAAGGAGATCAAGTTTCTCATCCTTTTGCACCTCAAAGAGGTTTTCACCATTGGATATGCCTTTTTTTTTTACTATTTTTGGTTCTGATACTGCCACAAAGTGGTTTTCACCATCATACCCCTTTTTTCTTTTTATTTTTCCTTTATAGGCTGACAAACTTGATGGTCCCCTCTATCATGTTCACACTCATTGCACTAGTGGAAGAGGTGAAGGGCTTAGTGGCATTCAAGTAGCAAGACAAGGTGTAGTCATTGGGTGTAGAAATTAGGTTCAAAGGTTAGTTTGGGTTCCATTCAATCAGCTTGAGATGGACAAGAGACAAATATTCAATGGGTTCCAAGGATAGCACCGAGTTATCAAGATCAAGGTTTTTGATAGGAAAGAGAAGATCTATTATAACACTCTCTAAAGGACTTCCTAGACCGCAATTTTTCCTAACATTACTATGGGAACCATTTTTGGTATTGTGCGAGTTCAACCTGACTGACCTAGCATTAGTGTTCTCACTTGCTTCTCAAGCATCCATCCATTCAAGAAAAAAATTGATTTGCACAACTTCAATTCCTGAAGATGTGATACGTGTATGAGGGGTCATGTCAAGATCTTCAAGACTCCAAGTTGTTCTATCTTCCTCCTCCAAGTCTTGATCCTGAATTTCCTATGAAAGAGTATTTCTCCTATTATCCCCAAAGTTCCAATTTATATTAGGAGGAAAGGAAGGCCTGTCATCCGCTTTAGAATCTGAGTTAGTCCCTTCTCTAGAAGCTTGAGTGGTATTAGAACTTTCTCCTAGTTCAAACTGAGGATCATATTTATGAATGACGTCAATTTAAATGTTAATGGCTACATCAGAGGATGAATCCCACTCATACACTTTAGATTCAGTTTCAACAGAGTAGTGTAATTCTAACATATGAGTAGGAGCCATAGTTTTCCCCCAGTTAGAGAATTGTTCCTCTAAATAATGTCATGCATTTCTACCATAGTCATATTGAATCTGATTATGGTTGAGCATTTCCAAGTATCAAGAGAGTGTTTTGAAGCAATGGTATTGTTGGTGGATTCATTGATATTTTCATCATGTTTAAACTTATTATTTTGTGTTGGAGTTGAAACCTCTTCAAGAGCATGTACTCGGTCATTTGAGAAATGGGGAAGATCAAGCATGTGAGAGACAGGAACATGTTTCCCCAATTTGGATGTCTGACTTCAGGCCTTGTCTCTTGCTCTTAGTCAATCTCTCTCATAGATAAGTCATCTTGTTGAATGGGATTTTCTATCTCTGCCTCAGTCATTTGGAAATATTCTTGTAAGAGAGGAGGAAAGGAATCATTTGGTTCAAAGTGAGCTCTATAGTGATTTTTGAATGATTGTGGGATGCATGGTTCCCCTTGATACCCAACATGTTGGATACTAAGCAACCTTTTGAAAGACAATGGGGTGAGTTCTATTTTTCGTCACTCTCGTTGTTAGATATATCCATGCAAGCACCAGTAGGGATGTTTCTAGCGAAAGGATGAAACCTTTTTTCATGGTAGCCCACAAATATTTTATGCATGGGATTTTGGAACTATGTATGTATAGGTTCTAGTAATCCTTTATCTTTTCCCAAGGGTCCTTTTCCTTTGTATCCCATTTGTTTGGCAATTTGGTAACCTTTTCCATGTTTCTCTGGAAAAATTTCAACATGTTTAATCTCTTGCTCTAGATCTTCACCTTTGTAAAGCCATGCCAAGAAATATTTTTCCTCATTTTCTCTAGAGAGAGGGACACGATCCTTGACCATGCCATTCCCTTCATGTATCTCTAGTTTCTCACCGCTTGATGGTTTGAAGGATGATGATGACATCCCATAAGTTTTTGGGGATGTAGGGAGGTTAGTCATGGACAACTAATATGCCCCCATGCTCGTATATTTAATTTGAGATTTCTCCCAACAAATCTTCATGAGTGATATGTGAGAGGTCTCAGATGTTGGCTGAGAAATGCTAGGAATGACCTCATTTTACTCACCAAGTAGCTCTAACATTTCCTACTAAAGTGTTCCTAAAGGTTCTATCAAGAACAAAATTGGCAATCTTTAGGTGAGCATTTCTCAAAGCTTGTGTGAGGTATTGGAAAACTGTTAGGTGATAGGAGACTGTTTCATGGATTCCTACAATAACCTATCTAATTTTTGGGAGAATCAATATATTTTAATTTGGCAACTTTTGGAGATTTGATTTTGAACAGTTGATTGATTGTATGTTTGTCATTGATGACAACATATAATACACAACAGTACTTCTATATGTACTTATCCATATGATGACATGAATAATTGCATGGATAGTTACATGTTTTTGACATGGTTATTATGCTATGTTCATACACGCAGACACAGATATGAAGTTTCAGTAAAGATATGTAATTTTGTTATTGACGGTTACAGTTTTGGAGGAATAACGGTTTAAGGATGACATATGTAATGTGTTTATTGAGTTGTGCCTATCTTCAGGATATGCATGTGTATATTCATGATCAATTATGAGTTGTTGATAATAATCCAAAGGTGAAAAACATATTTCAAGAAGATTAAAAATTTATGATTAAATTGGTGAAGCCGACTTAGTGAAGCGACGCATCTATTCAGTTTATACTTGTGTGGTTGTAATTATGCTTGCGTGCTTAGTAGAGAAAAAAAGGATGTTATGAATATTTTTCTAACAAGTCCCATGATCTCATACTTGGAGTATGTACTTATAGAGGGTCATTTGTGATAAGAAGAGTTGTGAAAGCTAGAGATAAGAAAAGCAGAGCAGAGTGTAAAAGCAGCAGAGCTATATTTATCATATGTTGATAATATAGATATTGAAGCTGAAGCTTTTAGAATATAGATAATATTTTTATAGTCCTTTACAATAGGTTAAATCATCAGTGCATAAAAGGAACTGATCAGACAAGCAGTGTCACAAACAACAATTGACCTTGTTGATACAATGTGTATCAAATAACCAGAAGGTTGTAGCCTTCACCACTTGGACAATGAGTCCTTGGACAGTGATTCCACCACCCCTAATAGGGTTCTTGTAAAAGACTCCTAACAGGGTCAGACCCTTAACTAGGTCACTATACTACTGCATTGTAATGATCAACTCCTAACAGGGTTGAAAGATCTTTTAACAGGGATTACTATAACCAGTATAGTTCTTTGTGGGTGCTAATTCCCACCGGGGTTTTTACCATTTGGTTTCCCCGTAACCAAATTGATGTGTTGTGTAATGTGTTATCTAAATGTGCATTTACTTTGTATCAATCTGGATTAA
>MU226078.1:340071-371528 GCA_018584345.1 Thuja plicata
AAAGGAATATTCATTAATCAGTCAAAATATGTGAAGGAAATATTGAAAACCTTCAAGATGGAGGATTGCAAGCCATTATGCACTCCTATGATCACAGGAAGTAAACTTTCAAAAGATGATGACTCCATAGTAGTTGATAAAACATTGTACAAATCTATGATTGGAAAGCTTATTTATCTAACTCAATCAAGACCTGAGATATCTAATGTAGTTGGCATTGTTGGAAGATTTGCAGCTGAACCCAAGCATAATCACCTAATGGCAATCAAGAGGATATTTAGATATCTTAAGGGAACTATAGACTATGGTTTATGGCATCCTAAATCAGAGAATACACAAATTCTTATGTATACTGATGCAGATTGGGTAGGTTGTATTGATGATAGGAAGAGCACTTCAAGAGGAGTAGTATTTCTTGGAGAAAGGTTGGTATCTTGGACAAGCAAGAAGCAAAACTGTATTTCTCAGTCAATGGCAGAGGCAGAATATGTTGCAGTAGTACTAAATTGTACAACAATTGTTTGGATCAAGCAGATGGTTAAAGACTTTGGTATTCAGGTTGACTATACTATTGTTATTCATTGTGATAACACCAGTACTATTAACATGTCTAAGAACCCTGTGATGCATGCAAAGACAAAACACATAGAGATCAAGTACCATTTTCTGAGAGAAAAAGTTGTAGAAAAGGAAGTGAAATTGGACTATGTAAGCACAAAAGATTAGTTGGTAGACATTTTCATGAAGCCTTTAGCAAAGGATACTTTTGAGTATCTAAGGGAGAATTTGGGATTAATTCCCTCTCCTAAGTCTAATTAAAGAAAGTAGCAAGTACATTAGTCCTATGTGATGGATGAATGGTTGACTACTCTACTTCTGGAGTAGTACCTGTGCATAATGGTTTATGGCACCCTTTACCATTGATGTCAATGGGGGAGTATGTACTAAAAACAAGGAACACAAACAAAGAGCTAAACAAGGAACACATACAAGGAGCTTATACTCTGGGGGAGTATACATATAAAACACAGTCTATGGAACTACAGCAGTGTAGATGAATATTTGATGAGGATATTGAGAAGATTGTAAAAGAAAGAAGACACCATGAATAGAAGTTATTTTTATCATATGTTGCCATCAATGCCAAAGGGGGAAATTGTTTGAGATTTGATTCTGAACAGTTGATTGATTGTATGTTTGTCATTGTTGACAACATATAATACACAGTAGTACTTTTGTATGTACTTATCCATATGATGACATGAAGACTTGTGTGGATAGATACATTTTTTTGACATGTTTATTATGATATGTTCATACACGCAGACCCAGATATGAAGTTTTAGTAAAGATATGTAATTCTATTATTGACGGTTACAGTTCTGGAGGAATAACGATTTAAGGCCGACGTATGTAACATTTTTATTGAGTTGCACCTATCTTCAGGATATGCGTGTGTATATTCATGATGAGTTATGAGTTGTTGATAATAATCCAAATGTGCCAAACGTATTTCAAGAAGATTACAAAGTTATGATTAAATTGGTGAAGCTGACTTAGTGAAGCAACACGTCTATTCAGTTTATACTTGCGCAGTTGTAATTATGCTTGCGCACTTAGTAGAGCTGAAAAGGATGTTATGGAGAGTTTTCTAAAAGGTCCCATGATCTCATACTTGAAGTATGTACTTATAGAAGGTCATTTGTGATAAGAAGAGTTGCGAAAGCCAGAGATAAGAAAAGCAGAGCAGAGTGTAAAAGCAGTAGAGCTATATTTATCATATGTTGATAATATAGATATTGAAGATGAAGCTTTCAGAATATAGATAAGATTGTTATAGTGCTTTACAAGAGGTTAAAGCATCGGCACACAAAAGGAACTGATCAGACAAGCAATGTCACAAATAGCAGTTCACCTTGTTGATATAGTGTGTATCAAATAACCAAAAGGTTGTAGCCTTCACCACTTGGACAGTGAGTCGACCACCCCTAACAGGGTTATTGTAAAAGACTCCTAATAGGTTCAAACCCTTAACCAGGTCACTATACTACTACATTGTAATGATCAACTCCTAATAGGGTTGAAAGATCTTTTAACAGGGATTACTATAACCAGTATAGTTCTTTGTGGGTGCTAATTCCCACTGGGGTTTTTACCATTTGGTTTCCCCGTAACCAAATTGATGTGTTGTGTAATGTGTTATCTGAATGTGCATTTACTTTGTATCAATCTGGATTAATAAGTATAAGAAAAAGATAAAGTTGCTGATAACTGATTCACCCCCCCCTCTGAGTTATCCCTGAAGTATTCTAACAGCAACCCAATCTTGGTTGACGCCAAAACTTGCAATGTTGCATAATTAAAAGTTGCAACATTGCATATCTTTCAAATCATTCATCATGCCCTTGAACCATATGCACCAATAGCTCCGGTTGGATGGGTAAACACTAGGATTGACATCATTTTTCTCACTAAATGGATTTAACATTGTCAACCACTCTGGATTGAAGTGTTACCAAATGTGCACGAAGCACCAAAATTAGTGATCTTTAGGAGGTCTTTTTCATTTGGAAACCAAATCTTGGTTGATGCCAAAACTTGCAATGTTGCTTAATTGAAAGTTGCAACATTGCATATATTTCAAACCATTCATTGTGGCCTCAAAGTGTCTATTCTAATAGCTCTGGTTGGTGAGGTAAACACTAATAACGACCTCATTTTTCTCACCAAGTGGCTCAAACATTGCTGACTACTCTGGAGTGAAGCATTCCTAAAGGTGCACCCAACACCAAAATTGGTAATCTTTAGGCAACAATTTCTCAGAGCTCATGCAAGGTATAGATAAACCATTAGGTGCTATGGGATTATTTCATGGAGGCTTACAATAACTTATCCAGTTTTTGGAGATTTAATTTATTTTTCATTTGGAAACCCAATCCTGGTTGATGCCAAAACTTGCAATGTTACTTAGTTGAAAGTTGAAAAATTGCATATCTTTCAAACTGTTTGTCGTGGTCTTGTACCATATTTTCCAATAGCTTCATTTGGATAGGAAAATTCTAGGAATGATGACCTCTTTTCCCTCACTAAGTGGCTCAAATGTTATTGACCATTGTGGAGAGAAGTGTTCCTAAAAATCAACTCAACACTAAAATTATCGATCTTTAGGCAATTATTTCTCAGAGATCATGCAAGGTATTGGTGAACTTTTAGGTGCTATGAGACCATTTCATGAAGGCCTACAATAACCTATCTCATTTTTGGGAGATTTAGTTTCATTTTCATTTGACAACCCACTCTCGATTGATGCCAAAACTTGCAATGTTGCACAGTTGAAAGTTTCAACATTGCATATCTTTAAAACTGTTCTTCATGGCCTCGAACCATCTATGCCAATAGCTCTAGTTGTGAGGGTATACTCTATAAATGACCGATTTTTTCTCACCAAGTGGCTCAATTTTTTCTAGCCCCTCTAGATAAAAGTGTTCCTAAAGGTGCACTCATCACAAAAATATTATCAAATTCTCATGTAATCTCTAAACCCCCTAAAATTTGTTCTCATGAATTACACTCTCCTTAGAAATAACCGTAAAACAAATTTAATAATTTTCCTTACAAATAAATGAACTTGAAATGCCTTACAGGTCAAACTCATAATAATTTGAAGCATACACATGAAGAAAATTAAACATCAAGAAGGGACTCCAATTATATTTTCATTAATCAGTATTGCTTTAGTACATTTAGTGTTTTCTCAGTAAACTAAAACTCAATAACAAAAGACTGGACTAGAACTTGCATTCAATATTTATTGATCATTGATTGATTTATCCCTTTTACAAAATTTCCTCCTACTACTTATAGATCTAGAATTATTGGAATCCTTTTATGAACTAGAATGCAACAAGCTATGGATTGCTAGGTAAAGACAAAAAATGTTACAACCAAAACTAGAACTTGTAACAATATGAGAAGATAAAACCTAAAATACTTGTAGTTCCTATTACAATTGGTGGCTTTTTCCAAGAATGTTAAAATCAGCTTCTAATGTGTCTCGAGTATCCTTAGCTACTTTAAACTAACCGATTTTTGTGTGCTCATAGGGCAAGCCCCGAGTGTCTTTCAGTCTTCAATCTCCAACAGTGGATCATCAACAACTATTCTTTTCTTCTTCTTCTTCTTCTTCAAGTTGTTACCCCATTTTTTTACCTCTTCATCTAATGGCCACTCAAAATATTTTATCTTGATTATGGCTCTTGTATCAATAATGAACTTGGCATAATCCCACTCCACCTTAAACATGACATCAAGTGTTTTGTTGAATGTTGATGAAGATGTCAATCTTTTCTGGTTCAGGGATTTGCCTAGGATAACTTGCAAATATTTTACTCCATCTATGAAGAAATTTAACAAATGGTTCACCAACGTGTTTCTTAGTGTTTCATAGATTCAAAATTATAACCATGTGCAAGATGTTATAAGAATATTTTTTGATGAACTTTTGCACAATCTCATTGAATGTTTGAATACCTAGTGTGAGCTTTGTAAACCACTCCAAGGCTTGGTTACTGAGGCTTCATAGGAATAGTCTCGTTAGATATGTTATTTCATGCTTAAATTTCATACTTAGGGCACATAATTCTCTTATGTGATCTTGAGGATCACCTTCCCCATTGTATTTGTCATATTTAGGAATTTTGACCTTTGGGGGAAACAGTGACATGTGCAAGTTTTTAGCAAATTGGAAGGGACATATAGACTCTAATGAGTATTTTCTAGGAGCTTTTTCCTTTTCTTTCTTTAGTTCTCTTAATTCAAATGTCATGTCTTGTATCTTTTGGCTGAGAATGGTAATGGGGGACTCCTATTATTGTATGAGTCCCTCAATGTCAAAGTCAAGTGGAATTTTGACACCGCAAGATGCATGAAATACTTGTCTTTTTCCAATTGCATAATAGTGTACATCATCTTCTGAAAGTGTTTGTCTTCTTGACACTTCCTAATCTCTTTGGAAGTGGGCTCTTCTATGGAGGAAGAGACACTGATATGTTGACTCCAGTGGTCACGTTGAGACCCCCAATCATATGCTGACATTGTTGATGCATTGTGTGCAACCAAGGTTGATGAGTCAAACAAGGATACGGTCTGTTGTGGAACTGAAGTGTCCTTTTTCTATATTTGGAAATATTTTTTGGATTTGTGACAAGAAGGAGGCCATTGAGGAAATTCATCGACAACATTTCCCTTGGAATCAAGATCGGATTTTTGACTTCTCGTTTGGACCATGAAATATAATCACAGTTACAATTCCAGAATAACTAGGCTAATGATATCAATGTCAAAGGTGTCTGAATGATTTCTTTTCCAATATCTTGAAAGAAGAAAGATGAGAAGGTTTGTTGAACAGGGTATGAGGTATCATTCTATTAGGTTTGAATACCTGCTGGGTGACACTTGTGACCAAGTTGATTTCCAATAGATTGTTGATGAAAAAGTGTAGGACTAGCAAGATTACACAATAAACTAATATGAGAGATGTTGGGTGAGCCAAGTCATGCAGTAAAGAACTAGAAATTGTTGTGATAAGATAGAAAAAGGATACCTAATATATTTTACCACTTGTTTTCATTTGTATCAAATGTCAATTTTGGATGATGTGTTATGTTGTCAAGAGTGTTGTTGTTGCAAAGTTCAAGTGTCAAGTGATTTAAGCACATCAAGCAAAACGAGGAGATAATGAGGAACTTTCTACCCCTAAATTCAAATTATCTTAGTATCAAAATATTGTCCCATGCTTGATATTTCTTTGCCTCACATAAAGTGATATTGGATTTTTCCAGGACTATGCACATTGTGCTTTTTGAAAAGATATTCAATCCTGAAATCATATAAGCTCCCTCATGCCACATTCATGCTTTAAAATATCCTTGGGAATACATATGGTGAGTGTAAAATCTTTAGGTGATCCAGGTAAATCTACTTGGATCAATCCTTGCACAAAGATTATGATACTTTTGGAGGTGAATTGGGTAGCCTCTATCTAAAGGTGTCTAGTAAGGACATCTATTCATGACTATTCCTTGTACTTTTGCAAGAGAAATAAGGCGTATATCCCTATAAGAACCCAAAATGCATATTATTTCAAGCAAGATTGAGACCTCTTGGCCCTACACAAGTTGAATGTATTCCCCTTGTAGACTTGTAAGCAATGTTGAAACCAAAAATGGACCTACAAGAGCCTTGTCAAATCTAGTCTTGCTTAGCAAGATTGAGGCAACAAGGCCCTACACATGAAGAAGCATTACGAATAGAAAATAGCCATCTCTTCCCTATCTTTGGATTGAAGGAAGAATTTAATTATAGTGAGGTAGAGTAGCTGGGTTTTCTTATTCCCCACTTGGGTCATCCAAAAAGATTTCTCTCTTGGCAGGCCCTCTAAAGGTAAATATAAGAAAAGTAATTGAATAGCTAGTGAACATCAAGATTTTTGTTTTTCCAAAAGGAAAAGAGCATACTCTCCTACTTCATAGTTTCTCCCAAAAACATCAAGCATATGTTCATTTACCAAAATAAAAGTGTTACTTTCTCAAGCTCAATCATACACGTTTGGGTTTTTGATTCTCCCAAAGAGAGAAGAGCATAATCCCCTAATGTCTAAATTTGCACAAAAAAACAACACCCTAGTTAAGCTAAGTGCCTAAGAAATGATCTAAGAAAGCACCCTATTTGTTTGGTGATGAAGTCAAGGCAACCTGAAAGCCTAAGAATTAGTATTTTCCCAACTTTCTTCTCTCAAAGTGTCCTACAAGCATAAACCATTAGTAATTTGTAAGAAATAAGTGAGCTAGTGAGACTTTGACAAGAGAATATTCCCCAAAATGTCCTGTAAAGACCAGTTAAGCTGCCAAATAAGATAGCAAAAAGTTCACACAAAATATGCCAAGCATTAGAAAGTCAAGATTAGCTCAATAAGACCCTTAAAAATATCTTTGTTTCTAAGAAAAAATAAATACAGAATAGACTGGAGTCAAAACTTGTACGATAATTTATATATTCTCTGATGACAAAATAGCTAGTGATAAAATCTCGTACAACAAATGTAATGTCCTAAAAAATATAGAAGAAGAAGAAAATAGACTCATGTGACAAATCTATTATTCCCAGACTATTCTCAGATGACAAACTACATCCTCATGAATTTTCATACAATCTTTAAACAAACTTCGTATGACAATGAGCGTTGTTTTATCAAAATGGGATAAAATATGAATAATGAGGCAAAAATAATTTTTTTGCCCATGGTGGGCGCCAAATGTGTGTGGTAAAATGTGTGATTATAATCTGCAACTGAATACTTCAATAAACCATTACATCAAAGGGGTTAGTATCAAAATGGAGATCAAACATAGCATAAAACCCTTGAAAGTGGCTTATTGCTTCCTAGTTCAAGCGAGTGTGATTCTCATGAGTTTTCCATCAGATTGGACATGGAAAATTAGTGACTTGACTACTCCAAAATGGAATATTTAATGTAAGATGGAACAAGATGCATAAACTTGCATCTTTTCTATTGAAAGCTTGAAATGGAAATGCATGAACTAACAAACTAAATGCATAACAACTATAGGAAATCAAACTAAGATGAAATATTAAGCTATCAATGAGAAGAATAATGCATCTACATTAAGATATGAAAGGAAACTAGAATGTCATTAAACTAAGAGAATGAAGCCTAACAATGCAAAAATTCAAGTAAGCTACTATGCAAGTAAGAGCTATGAATGCACAAATAAGCCCTAGAATGAAAATAGTGTTATAACTCTACTCTAAATCTTCTTGTTATTGTGAGCATGGGAGCTATCTCTTTTATAAGAGATTCCAAGTAATGATTGGTTGAGATTAAGAGGCAAAAGGGAATGATCAATGGTGGAGATGATGTAGAAACTGAGAAATACAGCTTTGACTTCCAAGACCAGTCTGCATGCAAAATACCTGTTACAAAGAATGAAGCCAAAGATAGAAAAAGCATAAACCCTTATGTGCTCAAAAAGTGAGAGCTCAAATGTATTCAGAGAGTATAAAAAAAAGATTACAAGCATTCAACCTTAAAGGTGAATGAAACCCTAAAAAAGGAAACAGCTAGGATGTACAAAATAATTAATATAACATATTAATTATATGCACCTACGAGAAAGCTTAAGAGAAAAAGGAGTAATGAAACTACCTAATTACTCTAACACCCACCCTTAAGCAAAGCTCAGGAGGTAAGCTAACCTAGCATAGCTATGAAAGCAAGAAATGGGTCCCGGCAACAAGGCCTGATCAGGTACCCAATACAAGGAAATCTCTGTGAACCAGAGATAAAGGAGAAAATCCAGTGGGAAAAACTCCTCTCCAAAAGGAGATATAAAAGAAAGCAAAAGACAAAAGATGACTTCAAGAGAGTCTCTCAAAGCCATGAGTACAATGCATGCTACCAACCCCCTCCTCGTGAGAGAGGGTCGAGGCTCCAAAGCCCCCCCAGAATGAAAGAACCCCTGGATCAATGAACACACCACCATGACGCCAATACAAAGGAGTGAAAGGAAGTGAGCACTGAAGAGGTGACCTCGAAAGATGAGGTGTTAGTAGAAGGCCGAGCTGATGCTCAAAGGAGTAGACATGAGGATCCTGAAATGGAATCCCTAATGCAAGTGGTATGATAGGTGTGCTGACACTATCATGAGAGAGGATATGAGTGTCCTCTGTAGAATCCTCAACAACTACACCTGGTGGCTCGATGAATGGAGCTGGAGGGTCTATTAGTGTTGAAGAAGAGACCTACTGAAGAGAAAGAACCTCAACAAGATGTGGTGTGGCAGTCACAACAGTGGTCTTAGGAACAACACAGAGGTTCAAGTGACCTGAGTGCACCACATGATGCTCTTGCAGAAGAGGAGAGCTGTGCTCTGATGATGGAGATGGTGGACCAAAGTGAGAAAAGGTGTAGAGATGGGTGGAATGATCAAATATCCCTGTAGAAATAATGCCACTTGTCACACAATCCCGAATGAAGACTGAATCTAGTGTGAACTCAACTGTCTTCCCTGATCCACTGTGTGTAATCTGGTAAATCGAGAGAAGGTTTGCAGATAGAGATGGGACATACAATACATCATTGAGTGTACCATCCTAAATGCGTATAGAACCTTTCCCACAGACTGGCATAACTGTGTTATTACCCATGAGAATGTGGGAAATGGGAGAAGCCTCAAGAGAAGAGAAGATCTCTGGAGAAGATGCCATATGGTGAGAAGAACCTAAATCCATTATCCAAGGGACCTGGGAAGGGGATGCAATGGAAGCCCGTAATGCATGACCCTATCCAAAATCCTATCCAGATGTTGAAGATGAGGCAGAAGACTGAAAAGTAGACCCTTGTGAGGTGGAAGAGGATGGAGAGGAAATAGTGCTCTTCTGAAGGAGAGCTTGCAAATCTACAATCTATTTCTCATAGCCATCAAATCTCTTCTAAAAATAATGTGACTCATCATGGGGCCCCTTCCAAAAATAGGAACAGGTAGGGTTCTCATTCTTTTGTTTCTCCTTCTTAGAAGAAGATGGTGGGCCAGTAGAGTGCTGAGAAGAGGAATCAGATATCTACTTTGTCTTTGGATTTTATGTATCCTGAGATGACTTGGCAAGCAATGCCTATGACTGTGAACCTGTAAGAGAATCCATCTGACTGAGCTTGGACTGCTCACAAGTTAACCTATCACAGAAGATCTCAAAAGAGGGCATAACATGATGTGCACCCAGTGCATCCATAGTGGAGTAGAAGGTAGAAGTGAAAATCTGATAAGGGCCATGAAGCTTTGAGAGTATCAGAAAGATACACTCATCATCTGACTTTATCTTTCTAGCAACCTGTAAAATAGAATGAAGAGACTTGAACTTCATCAGGAATTCCTCAATGCTGGTAAATGATTCAGGTACCAAGGAGGTGAACTCTACATCTATGTGGAGAACCCTGAACTGATTCATTGTGCCAAACAAGGTGGAAAACTTGTCCCACATATCCTTGGGTGTGGTCAAACCATCCAGGTGGAACAAAAACCCATCTAAAACATTCAAGGCAATATAGCCCATTCCCTCATCCATCCTATTTCTATGCATAAGAGCCTCATAAGGCCTTGGTAGAATAGGCTGAGCTGCATCCAGGTAGGACCATAAACCTCGTGGCATGAGGATTCTAGTCATTTGTGGCTTTCATGTGTGGCAGTTATATGGACTCAGAATGGTAATCGATGTGTCTGACATTGAGAGAATAAGACAGAAGAAGAAGGGTCTCTCTGAATTGAAAATGTAGAAAGAAATATGTACCCCCCACACACTATCAAACTAACTCCCGTACACCACAAAATGAAGCAAAAAATACAAAGAACCAGTGAAAAACTTGAGTTTCAGAAGCAGAACAAGAGCACAAAATAAGGTGTGTCTTTGACTACACAATCTGGCAAGCAAATGAAAAAATTAGGAAATGAAACCTAGATTAGAGTGATGGGCTCGGAAAGAGATTTTTGATGATATATAGAAGTCAAAAATTTGAGTCTGTATGAGCCCTCTAGGGCCAAAAAGGCACAGGTACCCCCAAAAGACAAGCTCCTTGGAAAAACACAGTCCTGGGAAAAATTTTGATAGCCGTATGGCCATCACGGGACGTTCGGCCAATAGAGGTGGCCGGTGAGTGGTGGTGCCGATGGAGGTGACGGCCGGGCTAGGTGGCCAGGCAGGGTGGCGGTGGCGGCTGGGCGGCGCAGCAGTGGCGGCGGGTCCTGATGGCAGCATGGTGGCCAGTGGGTGGCACACGGGCCAAGGGCGGCATGCGGGCGACGCGATGGTGGCACCATGGTGGTGCACATGGCAGCACCAAAAAAACAATTAAAAAAGCATTTTTTAAATTTTTTTTTAAATTTTTTGCCTCATTTTTTGAGCCGTACCGCCTAGGAGGTCTTTTTTTTTTCTCGGGTCACTGTGACCAAAACCAACAAAGTTTATAAGTATTTCGACTCTCCTGGGCCTTTTGAATGTAATGGTGGATTCTATTTTTGCTCAAATGGCTCCAAAAAATAGTGCCTCCTTCAAAGTGACAGAAAAATCTCAGAGAAGCTATGGCTGTCATCTTCGAATCACAGCTTCACAAACCTTCAAACCAGGAAGCAGCAGTGTGGCTCTGATACCATGTAGAAAATGATAAATACAGCTTCGACTTCCAAGACCATTCTACATGAAAAATACCTATTACAAATAATGAAGCCAAAGACAGAAAAAAGCAGAAACCCTTCTGTGCTCAAAAAGTGAGAGCTCAAATGTATTAAGAGAGTATTAAAAAAAGATTACAAGCATTCAACCTTAAAGGTGAATGAAACCCTAAAAATGGAAATAGCTAGGATGTAGAAAATAATTAATATAACATATTAATTATATGCACCTATGAGAAAGCTAAAGAGAAAAAGGAGTAATGAAACTACCTAATTACTCTAACAGATGAAACTTTCCTCAATCCATGTGAGATAATAAAGTGATTTTGATTGGTCAACTTTGTGGAGAATAAGACAAAATTGGTATTTTCCCTTTTTATTTATTTTATTTGATTTTTGAGTGCACACCCATGTGTGAATGGGTTTACTTTTTGATCTAAAACTGACTTAGGAATTTTTGACTTATCCTAATATTTTATGCATTTTTAAGATTTAGGCTTAGATGATTGATTTTTTGATTCAACAAGATATGATTGGGATTATGTAAGAAAATTTGATTAAGTTCTCTCATAATCAGAGTCTAGCGATAATGTCTTAGGTTTTAGAATTTACTAAGACCAACTAATTAGAAATTGGTGCTATAGGTTCGCTAGACCATTTTTAGGTGATTACATGATCAACCCTCACATTTGAAGGTAATGATGAATAGAAGAAAGAGAAAGTCATTAAAGCTCTAGAGAAATATGATCCTCAATCATAACAAATAATAAAGGATCAAACTAGAGAACTAGTAAAGAGGAGTGGTATGATTTTATTTCTAGATTGGAATCTACAATAAACATTTTCCATTGATCAAATCAGACAACACCTAGATCTGTTATTTAGGACTGAGGTGGAGATAGGAGACATAATCAGAGGATCAAGCTTAGATCCAAAATAAAACACTTTTTCTTTATGGAAATTAGCACGTTCTGTCCAAAAGCACACCTAGTGAACATCAAAAAGGAGAATAGAGTTGATAAGATAATCTGGAACTTAAAAAACACTAGAGATATTGAGGTTACATCAGCTTTACAAAAATTCTCCTTTCTAAAATTAGCTAAGACATAGTAGATATACAAGAGGTATAGAGAAACATATCACTAGTTAACTACAGTATCAAAGAAGAATGAAGAGGTGACCCTTTGCTGATTTGACGTTGGTGTGTCTTGCTTGTGTGGCTTGAGTACCACGTGGTAGGTGATGTTTGGCCCATTTGGAGGGCTATGCAGAGGCTGTGAATATGCTACTGATGCTATAAGAGGGTACTATCATGAAGTTGTGACACTATCCAAGTAAGTGTCTTGATGGTTAGTGAATGCTCATTACACTCCTTTTCACTGCTTCTTGCAAAGTTCTCAATCTCCCTACGCGGAGGAGTGGAAGGCATGGGGAAGGAAGGAGCAACTCATTTCCAGTATATTAGAAGAGATGAGGCCAAAATCTATTTCTTCCATATTGTCTTCCACAAAGAATTTATCCTAAAGAATACAAGGACACTGGAGGTTATACATAACATTTCTGACTTTGTAGCCTAAGTTACAGAGCATTTTAGAGTTTTGCACTGCATGTATAGTCCCTTCTTAGGTAGTGGCAGTTTACACAATTAATTTTAATGTTTCAAGATAGTTCTATGTATGGAGTGTCATATTTTGTCCCAAGGAATGCAATGGATGTGGATTTTACATAGTTTTGCAATGGCTACGCGTGGGATGGAGGGAGACACGACACAGAGAAGGGAAGGTGGGAATAGGAGTGTGGTGGGAAGGTGCGAAGGGGAGGAAGGTGTGGGGTTGGAAGTAGCAGTGAGTTGGTAGTTTCACGAGGTGGGAAGGAAGTGGGTCAGGAGGAAGGTTGGGGAGTGGTGGTGGTCGTGTGGTGGACATGAGGGAGAGGAGGCATTGTTGGAGTGAAGGGTGGGCGATGAGAAGGTGGAGAACACAGGGATAAGCAGAGGGAGTGAGAAGACAGCATGGGAGAGAGTTGTGGTGGCATGGGTTTAAGTACCATAGGGGTGGGTAGGTGGGTGGGTTCTAAATATTTAGTCCCACATTGGCTAGGACGCGGTAGTATATAGTGTTTATATACGTAAACAAGTACATATCATTTTGAAGCAAAGGATGGGGCCTCGGGGTGTTCAATGGTTGATTATTGATTGAGCTGGATGTTGGGGAAAACATGATTTGACTTGCAAAACACAAATTTTAAATGCACAAATTAGAGGGTTAGGATAAAAATCAAATTTTTTTTTTAACAGACTACAACTCTGTCTAGATTTGCATGTAGGCCGAACGGCCTGTTAGCAAAGAATTTTTGCCACGGATTTGATTATGGGGAGGTATGGGAAAGTTTATAGTTGTTTTAGCTAGAAACGAAAAGCTAGATGCAAAGGCAGAGTTCATTTTGAGCCAAGATACCTTTTGAACCTGCAAGCCTACAACCTCCAAAACTCAAGAGAAGCCAGTATTGTTAGTAAAACTGACCCATGAAGTGGGTCCCACCACATGTGCCAGAATGTGAGCTATGTAAATTAGTTATAAAAAGTGATGCAGGAGCATCCTGGGGTGGTTGGAAATCCTACTTAGCCAAAAATATGTTTTCTTTTGTTCTTTAGCTTGTTTGGAGACTACTCGGTGAAGTGCTCAGTTACCCTATTGCTCGTGTACTCTTTCTGTCTTTCTTTACCGATGGGTCTCGATGTTTGTTGGCTGCTCAGAGTTTGTTTCTATTTCTTGGGTATGCTTTCTCTGAGTTGGTTTTTGTTTCTTAGGTATGCTTTCTCCAATTTTTTTTCTGTTTCTTGGGTATGCTTTCCCCAAGTTGGTTTTCTGTTGCTCGGGTATGCTTTCCCCGAGTTGGTTTTTGTTGCTCGGGTATGCTTTTACCAAGTGGTTGTTGTTTTTCAGTGATCTCTTCCCAAGTATTTTTATCCTGATCTGGCCGACTTCTACATTTAATTTCTATGGTTTAATTAATGTTTACTCCCTTATTGGGATATTATGTGGACCTAAATCTATGTCGGTGCATTCTCCTATGTATTTTGTTATTAATTCCTGCCCACTGGTGCATTTAATATTTGTTCATTGTAGAGCGTATGGCCGACTTGGTCATTTAAATATTATTTGTATTTTGACTTGTGGCAAGTGTGTATAAAAGAGGGTCTAGGTTGATGTTTAAGAAAAAAGACAAACGAGGGGAAGATAGATAGAGGATAGTAGAGTAAGATAATAAGCTAAAAGATTGTAAGTTGTTGTAGATAGTTGTAAGTGGGTACACAAAGATTGTAGATTTCTTGGTGGCTTGCGAGCACAAGTTCAGATCTAGTTTCTTCCACTTAGCTATAGGGTAGATGGATAAGGTTGGATCCTGCAAGATCTTGTTGAATCTGTTGATGTAATTTTCCCTAATCGGGAAGGCCTTACTGCCCAACATGTTGCATGTAATTGGAATTATGAGATAATATAAGTTGATATTGATATATCTTGTGTTGTGTTTGGTCTCCATTGTTGTTCTTGTTGCTGAAATGTTTTTTGATGATATCATATTTGGAGGTAATGATATGCTATGCAAGTCATTTGCTGATGAAATGAGCAAAGAATTTTAAATGTCAATGTTTGGAGAGATCAAAATTTTTAAATGCAACTAGGTGTCCTGTGTTATTCATTTGTGAAACACTCAATGGATTATAGTTAAGTCCTTTCACCCAATATGCATTTTCTATGCATTTTCACATCTAATCAGATTATTCAACATGATGGTTCCTTTTCCTTCATCTGGGCAAGGTGATTCATTACCCATCCTAACTGATCCACCATTATAATATTCAAAAGTTTCAAAGGTTTCCTTATCTCCAGTCATGTGGTGAGTAAAACCACTATCAATAACCTAGACATCATTTTTTCTAATTTTAGATATGAGTGCAGTTTCAACATACCTTTCTTATTCATCTGAATCATCCTTCATAGAAACAAATACTACCTCAACATCTTCATCAGATTCGGTGTCAATATTTTCATCTTTGTTCTCAACTAGGTAACAAGCATTCTTGCCTTTGTCCTTGTAGTCTTACTTATCTCTTCTATCAGAGTGTCACTCTCTTCTGTAGTCTCATTCATCACTTCTATCAAACTTCTTTTCATAAGATCTATCATTGTTTCTTTCATCCTTTCTCTTGTTAGGGCATCTAGCAGCAAAATGTCCAATTTTTTTGTAGTTACAATAGACCAATGGTAATTTACCTTTGTATCTTCGTTTACCTCTATGCAGTCTTCTATCCATTAGTGCTTCAATTTCATCAAGTTCTTGTCCATCACTATCACTTTCACTATCATTTATTATAGTGTGTTTGTTACTAGATTTTCTTATTTTCAGAGAAGATTTGGATGCAGACTCAATAGTTGGTAAGAATCTGTTGTCATAGTTGTTCATCTCAAATGAAATAAGTCTACCAATCAAACTATCTAGAGTAACATTGTTATTTTCTACTGCTCTCATTTCTTGAAATGCAGATACTCTAATAGCATAAATAGGTAGTAAGGTTCTCAGAATTTTATGTACCACTATTTCTTCTTCAAGTACTCCTACTCCACAGATAGCATTAACAACTTATTTGATTCTTCTATTGTATTGAGTGATGTTTTCTCCTTATTTCATTATTAGGTCATCAAACTTTCCTCTTAGGCTTTTAGGTTTAGCTCTCAACACATTGGTATCTCCTCCATGTACTAGCTTGAGTTTGTCCCACATTTTCTTTGCAGTGGTGCATGATTTGACATCTTCAAATTCAGCATCGGATAGTGAAGAAGCAAGTTCTATCATCATAGAATTGTGTTCATGTTTCTCTCTCAATTGATCAATAGTTAGAGGTCCAGTAGGTGCAGCATATTCAACATCCAAGTATTGTGTGACATCGTTTCTAATACCTCATAGATGAAGTCTTATCCTACTTTTCCATGATGCAAATTTATCTTTGTTCAACTTAGGCACATCCCTTTTACTCATCTTGTGATCTTTATCTTGATTCTTTAAACTCTCTTCCAAGCACCAAAGCTCTAATACAAATTGTTAGAATAATTGAGAGGTGGGGTGAATCAATGGCCTTAAAAATAATTCCAATAATTCCAACCAAAAATTATATCACAAACATGATATCCTCTAGTTATCTTTCTGTCCTACAAGATGTATGCCTTGTTTAATTTTATCAAACATATACTGATCGATGAATATACTATTTATCTTTTCTATCCTTTACCGAGTAATAGTAATTAAACTTAGTGTTTACCGACCAATCCTATTTTAGTAATGTGTAAAGAAAAAAATCAAAGTAATGAACCATATACACATATGAAACATAGATTTTAACGTGGAAACCTTGTTAAGAGAAAAACCACTTGGGACCGGTAACCCAAAATTTTCACTCTTCTGAAGTGAGCTCGGTGAAGAGCCAACCCTATTAAAGGTTACAAACACACTGTTAAGTGCGACCTTGTTAGAGGATTCAATTCTAACAGTTTTTATTTTGACCTAGCTTTCACTATATTTTTAACAAGAAAACTTTTTGATACTCTTGAGTATCTCAATACAATAAGGAAGGTTAAATCCCACTCGGTTAAGAGATTTTTTGAATCAATGGTTAAACTAAAATAGTAAATGATCTGTTCAATAATACAACTTTAACTTTCATATTTTTAGATCTATTGCTAGTCCATAATACCTCTTTGATCAATGTTCTCTTCAATTCCTTTTCTTCCCTTCTTTCTTATTTCTGCTTGGTGAATGCTCTTGCTTATGTTGCTCAGTGTCTGCAAAATTCTTTGGCTCTATTCTCCAACCTATATGATTAGCTCTGCATGAAGACTCCTATCTTCATCATAATTATGTTTAGCATTCCTCTTTTCATAATGAATTCCTTTTCTCTTTATATAGACATGATTAGCCGCTCAATCTCCTTGTCTTTCTTGTTCTGGACATAGATTTCTTCTTGATCCACAAATCCCGTCGTGCATTGCTTTAATATTTAAATCTTTTCTTTAGTTTTATTATGTATATTTCTCTTAGACAACTATGAATAAAACTAGCTTTAAATCTTCTTCTTATCCTTAGTTTTACCGGTCGATGAAAATAAAGAAATCAATCAGTTAACTCTAAATATAGCTCTACCAGCTAAGTAGTTTTTTCATTTTCTAACTCTGGTTGATTTCGGTCATCAACTCCTATTTTTCTCGATAACACTTTCTCAAGTACCACTTTCTCAGGTACTATTGATCTCAAGTACCACTGTGTCTCTCAGGTAACACTATCCGTTGGTGTTGACTATCCATCAGACAATATTATGAACTTCTCGGGGTTCACTATTCTCAGGTAACCTTGTCAGTCGGTGTATACCTTTACCAATGACAAAAAAAAATTCTCTTTAGATCTTCAATTGTTGTGACAATATGTGTATGAGAAATCATAACATATTAGGTTGACATCAATGACAATACAATACATTAACTAATTTAATGTATTGCATTTACTTTTTGCAGCTCAGTGATCATCAAATTATCATCTTCAAACATTAAATCAGTTATAGTTCATCATTATTGCCTCGTGGTCTGACTCGTGAACCTTCCAAAGATTTCTATTGTGTGGTTTTTCTCTTTATCTGGCCAAATGGACATTTGATTCAATGACAAGGTTGGAATAATGAAGAATCTTCATTTGTATCTCCTAATCCTTGAACA
Source organism: Thuja plicata (assembly GCA_018584345.1). Lineage (NCBI taxonomy): Eukaryota > Viridiplantae > Streptophyta > Pinopsida > Cupressales > Cupressaceae > Thuja > Thuja plicata. The sequence goes on from MU226078.1 coordinate 358,076, forward strand.
ACCACAACCTAGGGTTCTTCATACCATATCATTTATTCCATGTATGAGTTACAACCACTACTCCTATAGGGCATTCTAATACTTCACCATCTGTAACCAAGTAATCGAATTTATTTTTTATGTCAACATAATGACACAAATAATAATCGATCTCTTTGTCATTATCTTCATGTGAAATTTAAAAAAAAAATATGGCCTACAATGATAGAAACATAATGAGGAGATAAATTTACTGAATAGTTAAGATACAGTACTAAATTTGAGATTATTTGTACATTGACAATTTACCCAGTTCCACTAGATCAAACAAACAGTGAAAATCTATGGATGATTCCATTTGTATCAATTGCAATGTTTTTTGGGGACGATAGGAGTCAAGTGGGCTCAAAATTGGTGTAGACCATTCATCAACCCATTCATTTGACTTGCACCCATCCCAATCGTCATCTGCATATGGTGAACAAAATCATGCCATATTTCATGTGTGGATGATCCATGAACCTGCATTACATCTTCTAAAAGAGTGTAGCTCACTTGATCCTATTAGTGTAAAAAAATCATCATATGGTGTAATGTTAGTTTCATCCATCAACTAAAAAAATCTATGAACCATAGACTCGCCTTCATTACCTGGACCTATTATAGAATTACACCGCTAGATGATACATCTCGCATCTGACAATATTTATTTCTCTTTGTAGTTAAGTTCTTCAAGAGCTAAGGCTCATTTTTATACATGCACTTGCACCATCATGATCTCCCTTTCCATGACCGTCCTTTATGAAATTCCACATATATTGAATACCAACATTCTTATGCATCCTACTCAACCAATTAAACATATGAGAATTCTTGAATTGTGATTCACAATTGTCTGACCATATGATGTGTTGATGATATGATATATCTCTATTAGCCAAATCACCATAAAATGGATGAAATCAACCATTTTCTCTCCCTTTCCATGACCAAACTCTATGAAATTCCACATATACTAAATACCAGTGTTCTTATGCATCTTTCTCAACCAATAAATCATCTAAGAACTCTTAAATTATGATGCACAATTTTCTGACAATATGATGTGTCAATGATATGATATTCCCCTATTATCCAAATCACCATCAAATGTATGAAATCAACCATGTACAAACTCTGTAGAATTTGAGGGATCATTTGTTATGTAAAAAAAGATACTCCTTCAATATCTTCTTTTTCTCTTCTATACTATCAGGTGAATGCATGAATGCTATATGAACAATTATAGCAACCTATGTAAATCTGTAATACTTTGCTTGCACCTTATTTTTTGGTTGTAGAGTGTAGTTCTCTACGGATTCCACAACTAAAATAATGGTATCAAGTGGGAATGTGTCCTTGCACAATTTGAATGGCATATCCAACCATTGATCTCTTTGTGTATGCCTTGCATACTCATACATATTTTTTTCATTAAAAATATCCATGAGCTAATACACTAGAATATTTTCAATTACTAAATCACATCTTTTAGCCTCTTTTCCATCTTTTAGAGCATATGCCACAATCTTATATTTTCCAAATTCTACTATTTCATTCCCAATTGCATGTGCACTCTCCATATATTAACAAATTGGAAAATGTTGCAAACCACCACAATCTATGCATGTACCATTCAAGAATGAGAGTTGTTAATCTCTAAGTTTTTGTTGATCATTTAGTGTCCACACTTAGTCATTTATCTAGGCATTCTTGGTTGGCCACCACTATGGTTGAGCTAAATAGTATAGGTCGAGCTACTCGGCAAGTCATTTCTGAGTAGAGTAGATCATAGATGTCGAGCTACCTGTTAAGTCTGTGCCGAGAAACAAGAGTCATTAGTGCCGAGCAAGACAGTTTTCTTATGAGTGTTAGGAATGTCAGTTATTCCTAGGTCAACTATTTTGGGCTGATGTAGTTGAGCATTTAATACTTTCAATAGGATAAATATGCATTTAATTATTTGATGCATTTAATTGTTTGATCCTAATACGTGGCATGTAGCCAATCAAAAATTTGGAATTCCTAGGAGGCATAAGCCTTTTATTTTTTTATCATTGATCTAGATCTCTTTGCCAGATTTGAAGAGTATAATAATATTGCTTCTTACCCTAATTTAAAAAGAGTGATAGACAACACAGAGAGAAGGTGCATACATACATGAAATATGTGTGAAGGGTTGTTTTGACAAGAAGCATAGATCTAGCAGAGTGGAATACCAGTGAGAAGCAGAGTAAGACATATCAGATTATAAGATCAGAGAATACATTGTAAAGAGGAGATCTATTATCAACATCAGATTGCACATTGAAGGATCAACATTTGAAACATTCTAAAAAGTGTATCAGCTGAAAATATCTTAACAGAGTGGTTCTAACAAACATTCTAAATCTCTTAGCCAAGTGCTTACTTTACTATAAGTTGAAATCCTTTTACAAGGTAGATTTTAATAATCTGTAGCTCTTAACTGGGCAAACCTTTAACTAGGTAGATCACTAGAAGTGATTAAACTTTTGTAGCCCTAATAGGCACACTTTATTGCTGTAGTAGTGAAGAATTTGTGAGTCTCATCCCCACCCCAGTTTTACCTATTTGGGTTTCTGGGTTACCAAATTATGTGTATTGTGTTATCTATTTACTGTCATGGATGCTACTAGATGTTAGATCAATTTCATATTTATATGTTTGTGGATCAGTTTGTTTTAAAGTGATTAAAGTTTAAGATCTAATTCAGCCCCCCCCCCTTCTCTTAGTATCTTGCTTTCCCATTATTGTATTTCCAACAATTGGTATTAGAGCTTAGTTCTCCCATAAGAATTTTTTATCAGCTTGAGAGTACAAATCTTGAGATGGAGATTTACAAATTGGGTAAAGTCATTGAGAATCAAAAGATTGACATTCAGCTAGCCTTACATCAGCTTGAGATAGCAAGATAGGAATTAAAGAAGCCCCTGATATCAAGGAAAGGTTTGGCCAAACAAATAAATGATACACATTATCATGAAGAAGACACAGCTAATCTATTTCAGAATGGAGACTCTACTGAGAGTGATGTAGAAATTGTAGATCTACTAGAAAAGAACAATGCACTGTGTGAAGAGGTCAAAAATCTAAAAAGAGAACAAGAAACACAAACAGTAAGACTATGTGAGATAATGGAACAAAAGAAGAAAGCTGAAGATGAAAAAGCTATGGCTAAAGAAGAAAAAAGAATGCTGACTATCAGACTTGATGAAACAACACATGGTGTACAAACAATGACAATCAATCAGGTTGATATGGAAAATAAACTATTACTTGTGAATTAGGAGATCAGTAGGAAAGACATGGAAATTTTGAATCTGAGATCTGAGAACAGTCAATTGAAGGATGAATTGAGATATGAGAAAGAACTGAATGAAAGGTTGAACAGAACTAATGAAGCTTTGAATCATTTTGAGAACTTGATGGAAGCATCAAGAAGATCAAAAGATTCTTCTGGATTAGGCCACACTAAACAGCAGACATCTACTAAGAAAGGAGAATCATTTAAGATTGGTGAAAGGAGGAATGCAAAGACAAAGAAAAACAAACCTGTATGCCACCACTATGGAAAATCTAGATACACAGCAAACATCTACCGAGGCATGAATGGTAAGTCCAATCCCAAACCTAACTTTAATGGTTATTGTTTTAACTGAAAAACATTTGGACATCAAGCATGTGAATGTAGGACAAAGGCAAGCAATGCACCTCCCACACCTAGATTCAATGGTATCTATTATAACTATAAAAAAATATGGACATAGAGCACAAGATTGTAGATCTAAGGCTAAATAGAAATGGACATCAAAGACACAAGAAAAAGTACTGAGGAAAGGTAACACTTACAACTGGGATTAAAACACATGGCATAGTTGTCATTATTGTGGTGAGTATGGGTATGTTCTAGAAAATTGCATAAGGACACATTTTAGAGGAAAATCAAAGAGTTAGATGAATGGAAGCTTAGTTTGTCACAATTGTCTGAAAGTTGGTCATACTAGGAGAGATTGCAAGACAAGGGTACCTGCTCCTACTGTTGAGAAGATTAGAGCACAGATGAACCAGACATGGGTAAGGAAAACAAAACTGAGCAGTAGTGAAGCTACTGAAGCCAAGGTCACCCAATCCAATGGATCAGGTGATCACACCATCACTATCTAAATAAAATGAGATATGTAAGGAACTGTATTTAAATTTCATATCTTACATCAGTTCCTAACATATACTGTGCCAAAGTCCATATCTACATATGATAAGATGCATCAGGACATATTTTAAAGACAAAGTATCGAGAAAAGTCATCTAAACACTAGAGGTGCTGAGCATCAGTATTATATTGAGACCAATCTCGTGGGCATGTGTGCCGAGCTAGTTTGGGTTGCGATTGAGAGATTGTCAGAGCCGGCCGAGGACAGTTGTTTTGCACTCACTCCAATGGACATAACATTTATTTCAAACCTACTTTCTAACCCTCAAATCCTATAAAGGAATGAATCATTCATGATTACTTTCACCTTATGATTTGAGATTTATTGAAGTGTTGAAGCATTGGCAAGCATGATTTCAGCAGACATTTTTGAAGAATTTCATAGCATGTCATTGGCCATTCAGCAAAAGTGTGAACTTTGACAGTTGCCGAGGTACTTTGTTTTGTCTTTGAAACCCTTTACTCTTGAAATCATGGCCGCTAGTTCATCTGCACCAGCTAAGGGAATGGAGAAGGAAATGAGAGAAGTTCAATTGGTGAGGAGTGAGACTTGTGCACCTCCCAACTTTTGAGCCATTCCTGAGAACACTATCAAGGGTGATCTAACTGGAGCCCTATCTTCGATCCCTCTAAAGGTACTTATGATTCATGACATTAGGGTATGTTACATGTGTAAAATCAATGAAGTTGGAGACCATGAACTGAGGGAATCCTATGGGAAATTATGTATATATGGAGCCCTAAAACCTAAACACAATCATCTAGCCGAGCGAGGGTTAACTCAAGGCCTAGAGTTTCTGAGGAATTTTAGGGTTGAATGGATCAAAATTTTTCTTAGCAGGGTACATGATATGAGCATTTGGTTGGAGAATGGACCAGTAAAAATTACCAAGGATATCATACATCATGTAAATGGTTACCCCACTATCAAAGGGAAAAGGACCATAAAATGCCAGAGTAAAGAAGACATAGAGAAGGTCACTAAAGCCACCTAGAACAAAAGGGGAATGAAAATTTCCACCATCAAAGACTTGGAACTTCATTTTGTAGTAAGGGTTATAGCTCACAAGTTCTATTAGTTGAGCTGACTGGATAATGTGTCTTGCATTGTAGTCGACCAAGCATGGAAAATCATTAAGAAGGATCACACATATGACTTGGCTGAGCTACAACTAACATAGCTTGCCGAGAACCTTGCATCAATCAAGAAAGAAAATAATTCTATGCAAGTTCAGATCCTTGCTTGTCTGCATATTTTTCTATATTCAGAAGACTTTTCCTACTTTTGGAGACATAGTATGGAAAATAGATAGACCTATCACCCATCAGATAAATGTACTGATTCAATAATTAGGTGATAATTTTGATAATATAATGGAAACATACTTTGTGGAGTTCAAGAAAAGTATGAGACTGAGAAGTAGAATTCCTAGTTCATTAGTTGAAAAACATTATGAGGATGTGTTCTTTCTAGTAGACATATATTACACTTATGTTCAAGCTGTAGTACCTAGGGTATCATGGTTAAGGCCATTACCTTATGAAGTAAACATAGATGAAACATTTGCAGCCATAACAACTTTACTACCAGAGGAAATTGACAATACTGTTAAACGTTTTGGTAATTATAAAGAAGCCAAGGCCAAAATTTCTATGAACCTAAAAGTTGGCACCATGGAAAGGAAGAGGAAAAACATTTTCAAGAATCTGAAGAAGATGGTTGGCTTAGCAAGTGATGAGGAAGCAGAGGATGCATCTCTAGTCTTAACTACTGGACAAGGAGAGGACATATCTAGTGAAGGAGAAGAAGAAAATGAGTCTGAAGAGGATGTAGTTGTTAAGGGGAAAGGGAAGCAGCCAATGGTTGCCAAGGAAAACAAAGTAAGCAAAGTAAAACCTCAAGCTACCCTTCCTACTACAAATAGACCATGGACTAGGGCATCAGCTATTTCACCTCCTATGGTGAAAACATCTATATACACAAGGAGGAATGCTGCTGAGAGTAGCTCAGGGAGGAAGAAACAAGTCAAAACCAAGGCTATGTCGAGCATTCCTGCCAAAAGATCAAGGAGAAGGAGATTGGTCTTGAATGATGAATAATATGAGGAGACAAACATTGATGTGCTAAGAAACATACCTACAACATCATTCAAACATCCTACAGACATTGATGAGGTATGCAAGAATATTAGAAGTTCAACTGGGTTATCTGGATTCAAATTTGTCAAATATGAAAAGCAAAGTATAGAGAATAAGGTCAAGATATAGGAATCTCTATTAGACATGATAAGTACATTCAAATTGACACCTATAGAGATAGGGAATAATTTCCCTACAAAACTTTATGATTTCTTATCTGGTAAATGGGAGTTTGCATTAATGACTGAAAGGCAAATAAGGGAAGCAACTTTGGCTAGAGTCATCCCAGACTTGACAAAGAAACATAAAGAAAAATTTATTGAACAATATAAGAAAAAGTTTGTACATAAATATAGAGCTTATGCTATTTTGAAGAATGATATTGAAGGAGTAGTACAACAAAGTACTCAGATTTGGAAAGAGATTTTTGGGTTGTCGGTCCCAAAAGAGAAGAAGAAAGATGAAGGAACCTCTGAGAAGACCACCAATAAACAAGAAAAAATAGGGTCTAGACCATCAAAAGAAACAAGCAAAGAGATAACTATAGACTCACCAATGGATAGTCCCATTGACACTACACTAGATGATAATAGAAATGTGGATGCTGAGGATCAAGATGAGATGGAAGACACAATTATCAAATCGCCTATCAAGGCTACTGAGGCAGAGGAAGAGAAAGATGAAGAGAAAAATGAAGAGAAAGAAGCCAAGAAAGAGAAGACAGAAGATCAAGAGGTAAATACTGAAAATCCACCTATTTTAGAGGTTGCTCAGACATTGTTAGACAACGGAGACAAAATGGAACAAACTAGAGACAAGCCTAAAGAACTAGAGGCTATACAAGTGTTGGTAAACCTACCACACTCTGCTTCATCTACCCCCATTGGACCCAAAATGGGGAATGTACCTGACCAGAAGAAAATCTTGATTAAGATGAAGGCAACAACTGAATGGCTTACTAACAAAGGAAAGGAGATCGTTTAAACTGAGCCAAATGATAGCTCACCTGAGCCCAAAGGGAGGAAGCTAAATAAGAAGAAGTCACCAGGTCTAAATGTCACATTAGATGAATTCATTGTGATTCCTAAATTGGATCTTGAGAATTTGCCATACGAGCAGATTCAGACCCTTCAAGAACTTTTGAAGAGGAAGAAATGAAGAGAGAACAAAATCAGAATCAAGTTCTGCATGATATCAAAGATATTTTTGTAAAATATTTTGATATGGATGATGCAAATGACTAGGCACCTATACTAGAACAACTAGTTCACATTGTATAAAAGGTGACTGGTGATAATATTGAGGCAAATGACAAACTATTGCAATGGTCTAAGAGAAAGTTTGAGAACAAAGTACTAGAAAAGATATATGGAGAGATAGCTACAAAATAGGTTGAAATTTCTTCTCTCATTGAAATTCTAGAAGAAGTTGCAAACAATGTCTTTTCTTTGTACAAGAGACTATGTGATGAATCATTCTTTACAAAAGAAAAGCAGCGGTTAATTGAGAAATTGCACCTGGATATGAATTCAACTGCAAGTTCACTAAGCATGGATGCTAGCTCTAGCTCCATTCATTTCAATAAGTTAACTCATTCACAGAGGAGGTTAGCCGAGCTTATGGCTGAAGATGGCTGAATCAGGGCCAAATTGATTACGATTCAGGCTAATTTGATACTTCATCTAGAGGCTATTCAGAAAGAACTTATAGCTACCAGAGAATTAGAAAAGAGAGACTCTCGTCTCTCTACTGTAGAAAGTTTGGTAAGTCTAGCTTCCAAACTAGAATTTAAGTTGGAAGTTATGAAGTTTGTTAAAGATAGTTGGGATACTTCATTTGCATTGATTCTACAACTTCATAAACAGTTTTTGGATAAGTACAACTTAACCCCTCCAACTATCAGTGACAAAAACAAGGGGGAATCAGGAAAGGAAGGAACATATGAGCTAAAGGTATAATATTTTTTTCTGAAGGCATGTCTATTAAGTAGATAATCTATTTAGCATGAAGTATAATCTAAGCCAGAGTAGTGTATGTACTTAAGCAGTTTTGTGGATGTAAACGAAAGGATAAGTGTTTTTTCCACTAAATATCAAAGGGGAGATTGTTAATCTCTAAGTTTTTGTTGATCATTTAGTGTCCACACTTAGTCATTTATCTAGGAATTTTTGGTCAGCCACCACTACGGCTGAGCTAAACAGTATAGGCTGAGCTACCCGAAAAGTAATTTCTGAGAAGAGAAGATCATAGATGCCGAGCTACCTGACAAGTCCATGCCGAGCAACAGGAGTCATTAGTGCCGAGAAAGACAATTTTATTGTGAGTGTTAGGAATGTCAGTTATTCCTAGGTTAACTATTTTGGGCCAATGTAGTTGAGCATTTAATACTTTCAACATGATAAATATGCATTTAATTATTTGATCCTAATGCGTGGCATTTAGCCAATCAGAAATTTGGAATGTCTAGGAGGCATAAGCCTTTTATTTTCTAGTGCATACATACATGACAGACATGTCAAGGGTTGTTTTGACAAGAAGCATAGATCTAGCAGAGTGGAAGAGCAGTGAGCAGTAGAGTAAGACATATCAGATTATAAGATTAGAGAAGACATTGTAAAGAGGGGATTTGTTATCAGCATCAAACCGCACATCGACGGATCAGCATTTGAAACATTCTAACAAGTGTATCAGGTGAAAATCTCTTAACAGAGTGGTTCTAACAGACCTTCTAAATCTCTTAGCCGAGTGCTTACTTTACTGTAAGTTGAAATCCTTTTACAAGGTAGATTGTAATAATTTGTAGCTCTTAACCGAGTAGACCTTTAACCAGGTAGATCACCAAAAGTGATCAAAATTTTGTAGCCCTAGCAGGCACACTTTATTGTTGCATTAGTGAAGAATTTGTGGGTGTCATCCCCATGCCAGTTTTCCCTATTTGGGTTTCTGGGTTGCCAAATTCTGTGTATTGTATTATCTACTTATTGTCATGGATGCTACTAGATGTTAGATCAATCTCCTATTTATATGTTTGTGGATCACTTTGTTTTAAAGTGATTAAAGTTTAAGATCTGATTCACCCCCCCCTCTCAGTATCTTTCTTTCCCATTATTGAATTTCCAACAAGATCTTGTAAAATTGTTGACCATCCACTCTTTCACTTAAAATGGCAGTAATTAATTCCCTTGAATATCTAGGTAGGTCTTATGTTACAATCCTACAAAACATTGTTAGAATACAAATCTACACATATATGCTTATAAATATCAAAATGGTTAGAAAATTTAATATGTACCCTACAACAACAAGTTGTGTGTGTGTGACTTATCTTCACATAAAAAGGTTTAGCCATTTCAAAATATATTTGAATAATTTTTAATTGAGGATACATAGGTATAAATTTTGCAAAGAACTATGTCTTAGTTGAATCCAAAAACTGTTTCAAATGTAGAATGTGGATTCGACTACCAATCCTCCTTCTTACAACATCTCTTTGATTAGTAAATATTTGTTTGTTATTCTTATAAAATTATTTAATAAAGGATTTCAAGGCTTCAATAATTGCTCTATCTTTTGATGGTAGTGTACCAAAAAATACCCATAACTCATTGCTATTTGGATCTACCACACTTTGACGCCTTCCCATAGCTCCCATTAGAGACTTTCTAATTATTTTCAATTATTTTCTTGTCTTTCTAATGAGTTAAGAGATCTTCATTCGAGTGCTTACTACTATTGATGTAAGTACACGTCGTATGACATTACTGTCTTTTGTGTGTGATGTAGAACCCACACTCTCATATGCAGTCATTAAATTCTTTACAATAGATTTTTCACTTGACTCATCCATCTTTCTTAGCCCAAGAATCTTCATGATGGGCCTAAATTTAAGATTTCTCATCATTTCAAAAAATAGTTGACATCTTCCTATCACATTTAAATTCTAAAAAAATAATCTCCCAATATAGTTAGCATATCTTTGACAAGTACACTTTGGAATCTTCTCAGGCATTACTTTCAAAATGTTAGTATCAATATCAATCAAATATTTTGTCTTTCTATAAATAATTCTAGGAGGTGTTTTCAACGCTTGAGTGGGCTCAACATTAGGAACATAAAAACAATTTTGTGTGAATTGTGTACCTTAAACTAAAGATGATGTGCCTTGAAATTGATATGTGAAAGATGGATCCTCACCAATATGAGATGTTAATGGTGTGCCTTCAAAATGACATGATGGTGTGCCTACACCTTCGAATGGAGATAATGGTGTGCCTTAAATATGATACAATTTTGTGTCTACACCTTGGAATGTAGATAATGGTGCACCTTCAACATGATATAATGATGTTCCTACACCTTCTAATGTAGACAATGGTGTTCCTTCAATATGGTACAATGGTTTGCCTCCAACATTGGATAATGGCATCTCTTCAACTTGGTAACTTATAGATGATGTGCCTACACCTTGGAATGTAGACAATAGTGTGCCTACCCCTTGGAATGTAGAAAATGGCGTAGCTTAAGGATGATAGATTGGTGTGCCTCCAACATTGGATGATGGTGTCTCTTCAACTTGGGAATTCATATATGATGTGCCCACATCTTCGTAATTCAATTTTCTTGTAGCATACATGTTTCTCATTCATTGCCTTTTTGTTTCCAATGGTAAATTTTCTTCTATGATATGAAATTTTTTGTGTTCACGAAACTGTCTCATTCTTTCCCTTTTCTTCTCTTTATCTCTTTCATGCTCTTCTAGTGTATAATTATATTCTCATTTCCTCAGCATGATGATGATTTCTACATATGAATTCATTACAATTTTGAAATTATAATATAAATTTATTAAAATAAGTGAAGTTATAATATCAATCTATTACAATAAGTCTAATTATAATATAAATCTATGACAAATTATAATATAAAACTATTACAATATGTCAAATTAATCCTTCAACAAGTTAATATAATATTAATTATAAACAAAAAGACTCTTTATTCACATTTCACATGTTAAAAAAAACTTACCTCAATCCATCAATTTTGGTGAAGAATGATTGACTTTCGCACTTTGATGTTGATTTTTAAATGAAAAAGGTGGTGCAAATTGATAGAACATGCTTCTTTCTGACTTTCAACACCATGAAAAGTGAATATTTGTCAGAAAGATCATAGAAATCAGATAGCATACAGAAAATGTGGGCCTCTTTCATGAGTTTCTTAGATTTCTTACCATTTTGTATGTTCTTGCATAGCGTGTACACCCTACATTAGAAATAAACAATGATAAAGGGAGAGAGGGAGTGACAAGGGTGGAGAGAAAGAAAGGGTAAGAAAGGAAGGAATAGAGGGAGAGAAGTGGAGAGATAGAGGGTGGCATCATGAGAGAGAGAGAGACCTGTGAGGGGGTTATCTTACAGGTCCTAAAAGGTTGTAAGAGGTCTTAAGGGGTCATATGACACCTTATGACCCTGATGATGTATTCTTAGGGGTCTTAATATGTCGTAAGGGGTCTTAAGGGGTTGTAGGACATATTAATGGGTCCTAGGAAACCTTATGACCCCTTACGACCATCTTACAAGCCCTATAGTGTTGTAAGGGTTCCTAGGAGACCTTATGACTCATTATGACCCCTTAGGTCCCCTAAGATGTATTCTTAGGTGTCCTAATGGTTTTTACAGGCTCTTAAGGGGTCCTCTAACACTATACAACCCCTTATGACCCTTGAGATGAATTCTTAGGGGTCATAATGGGTCATAAGGTGCCTTTATGGGTTATAAGACACATTAATGTGTCCTAGGAAACCTTATGAGCCCTTACAACCATATAAAAAATCTCAATGGGTCATAAGGGGTCTTAGGGGGTCCTATGACACCTTATGACTCCTTACGACCCCTTAGGAAAACTAAGATGTATTCTTAGGGGTCCTAAATTGTTGTAAGGGGTCGTAGGACACATTAATGGGTCCTAAGACACCTTATGGCCTCTTATGACTATCTAACTGGTCCTAAGGGGTTGTAATTCATCTTAAGGGGTCCTATGATACCTTCTCTTATGACCCATTAGGACCCCGAAGATATATTCTTAGGGATCCTAATGTGTCGTAAGGGTTCTTAAGGGGTCATGGGACACATTAATGGGTCCTAGGACACTTTATGACCCCTTACAAGAATCTTAAGGGTCCTGAGGGGTTATAAGTGGTTTAAAGGGGTCCTATGACACCTTATGGCCCCTTACAACCCCTTATGACCCCTAAGATGAATTCTTAGGGGCCCTAATGGGTCTGAATGGGTCTGAAGGGGTTGTAGGACACATTAATGGGTCCTAAGACACCTTATGACCCTTTAGGACCATTTTAAGAGTCATAAGGGGTTGTAAGGGGGCTTAAGGGGTTGTATGGCACTTTATGACCCCTTAGGATCCCTTAGGACTACTAAGGTGTATTCTTATGGGTGATAAAGGTTTGTAAGGGATATTAAAGGGTTCTATGACACCTTATGACCCCTTATGACACCTTAGGACCCCTAATATATACTCTTAGGGGTCATGAAGGGTTGTAAGGGATCCTAAGATGTCCTAGGGTACCTTATGACCCCTTAAAACCTTGAAGATTTATTCGTAGAGGTCTTAATGTTTTGTAAGGGGTCTTACAGGGTTGTAGGACAAATTAATCAATCCTAAAACACCTTATGACCCCTTATGACAATCTTACTAGTCCTAAAGGTTTGTAAGGGGTCTTAAAGGGTCCCATGACACTCTATGACCCCTTACAACCCTTAATAATTTATCTTAGTGGTTGTAAGGTGTCTTAACGGGTCAGAGGACACATTAATGTGTCCTATGATACCTTATGACCCCCTAAAACCATCTTACAAGTCTCAATGAGCCATAAGGGGTCTTATGAAGCCTTATTACTCCTTATGACCCCTTACAACAACTAATAGACAAATAGTAAGGGTGCATTTAGGTTCTTTCATTCAACAGTGCTTTTCAGGTGATCTGGATCATCATTTTGTTATTGCATTCATATCAGATTTTTTATTGTACTCTAAGTATTGATCACAT
>MU226078.1:371583-391743 GCA_018584345.1 Thuja plicata
AATGTAATTTTACAAAAAGTTCTTTCATTCTTCATATTTCAAACCAATAAAGAAGAGTACAAAGGCAGAATAGAAAGAAGTGATAGAAATATGAGTAGGTCCTTTGCATTGCCTTGAAGTGTCATCTTTATATCAAGAGCTGGATGTCATGTCTGGTTCAAGTCCTCCGGTCCTTTGTCTGAGTCAGCATCTGTCTGGTTCTAAGTCTTTAGGGGTTGTCCTGCATCATATTTAAGAGATTTTTAGATCCGGTTGGATCTAAGCAATGCAAAAGAACAAAAACATCATACAAATAATAAATTCTTTCATGGCTACATATACTTCTGATATTCAATGCAGTAGAAAAATGAACATGCACATAAGGTGAAAAGCAATGTTAAATGACAGCACTATCTCATTATGTTAGTGAGCACAACAATGGTCTGACGGATGCCCGAAATTGACCACTGGGTCATGTTCACTAACATGATGAGTTTGTTTTGATGTTTTTAAGCTTAATAGAGAAATGCATTGTTCAAAATGGATTGGTATTTATCACAGTCAAGAATCGAAAGAGATGCAGTATACTTTTCATCATGGTTCTCACAGAATCATAATCATATTCAGATATTGTTCATTTGCTGAAAAGATGTTTAAAGATCAAGTACAAGAACACATGAATCTGTTTGTGGGTGTCACGAGCCCGTGCTCGAACCCCATAAACAGATTGTATTGCTAAAAGTGGAAATTCTGTGTTATAAATCTTGTTATATCTGATTCATGGGTTTACTATAGAAAAATATCAAATGGCATGCAATCACTAATTGTGGTTCTCGTTGTCAAGAGTGACAAATAATAGAGATGCATTTTTATCCATAATGCTGAATATATCCTTTGATGACAGTGCTGATTCATAAGTAAAGGCTATGGAAAGTATATTTCAAAGGTATCTACAACTTTTGATATAGTTGTGTTTTTTTCATAAAGAGGACTTTTGCGAAAGAAAAATCAGTCATTTACTAGATTCAAGTTCACAAGCAAATATGCACAGCCAAATGGAACCAAGTTACAGTCAACAATAGAGGTAACATGGAGATAAATAGCAGACAACAATGGAGGGAATCATTAAACAACAACATGATCTCCACACAAAGACTACATACAACTCTTGCACAACTTTGTTTTAGGTCGACTCATCGAACTCAATGGATACAAGTTTTCTGGTTCAAGCATGTAGTATCCATCTATATGACAGAATTGTTATAAGAGAATATAAATGCACTAACAGTGCTGGTCTTCACCAGACAGAGAGTATTTAAGAATAAGATCTAGCCGAGCTATCTTTCAAATCAGTTCCAGCCTGTGCTTCAAGCAATAAAACTAATGAGCAAAGTGTCAAGTTCTACATGTTTTCTCGAGTACATGAAAGTCACAGTCTGTAAGGATGGAGCTCTCAATTTAAAGTTAAAGCTCGTAGTCAAAGTATCATGTTACAATTCCAGTATTCAAGCTGTAAGGAGAGGATAGCAAACATTGGTACAAGAAATGCGTGGATTTGAGCCACAAAATGAAGTAAAAACTCTCAGATCTTTTTTATTAAAACAACAACATCATAAAACCCAACTTCAGAGCCACCCATGGAGGCTTATCTAACAGTTTGAGAAAAATATTATTATAATAACATCAGAGAAAGGTAATATTCAAAATACCCATATCAAATGTAGAGTGAGAGCAGCTTATCTGTAAGTTTACAAGCAGAGAAGTCACTATCTGAAGCCCAAGCTCTAATGGGGATGTGCATAGATAGCGCCATGATTTATGGCATGTAAAGAACATCTTGATTCTTGTATCAAGTCGCAGATCCCAGGTTACAAATCAACATGACAGCAGAACTCAAGCTTCAGATGGAGATGCCTAGAATAGAATCATATCTTATGGCATTAAACTCCAAGTTCTAAGGGATAACCATGGTGAAGAGAGAAAAGCCCGAGCCCTCAAACTGTTATCATTAATTCCAGTCTTAGAGTCGACTCCAGGTACCCAAGAAAGGTAAAACCCCAATATATAAACTGATGTAACTCTCAGATTTGTCATATAAGAGCAGTAGAGGCCAAGAAGAATGCAAAGATTACAGACATGGTGGCACAAACAGCTAGGGTTCCGCAAAACCTAAACTTCTCACCCAAAAATGTAGAATGTAAAAAATGAAATACAAAATGCCTATGTAGAAATGGATACTTTTTGAAATCCATTGGTTATAGGAGTAATAAATTGTAGTGCACGACAGACCCCTCCTACCACCATGACAGCACATCTTATACTTTGAAAAAGAAGTGGGTAGTTTTTGCATTAAAACATTGGTCATGTTGACCATGGTGATAGTGTTGGGTTTGGGTGTAGGGTTATATCCTTTGGTGTCGACTTGTGGAGTTAGGGTGATTTCATTTTGGTGTCGGCTTGTTGAGTTAGGGTGATGTCTTATATGGTGGAGGGTTTTTAATGACCTGGAGTTTACATACAAAGGTGAATGGGATTTTAGGCATTTGGGGTTAGATGTTGATAGATTTTGTAGACTTTTTGTAATAAGTTGGTGGCATAATGTAAAAAAGGTGAAAATCTTTTAAAAATACCAACTTTAGGAGTCTCATTTTCAAAATGAGCCTTTAGGGCTAAAATTAGGGCACTAATTAGGCCTCTAATTTAGGGATATGCTCTATTTTGAAGGAGCTAGTTGTTAGGCTGGATTTTAGGCATCATTTTGCCTTTGATTTGGGGATGATCTATCAGATTTGGAGGGGTCTTTTTGGAGGGAGATCTCATTTTTGAGATTAGCCATGTGGGCTATTTAATGGACCTTCATTTTCATTGTTAGGGGTTCAGATTTGGTGGAAAATGAGGTTTTAGTGAACTACTTTGTTCCTATACCACTTTTTCATGCATTTTTGTATCCATCTGTTGCAGATTTTGGAGACAGGGTATTTTAGTGAATATATCATTCCTAGGTGCTTTGAAGGCCATTTTTGTAATCATCTTGTCAAATTTTTGAAGAAATGAAACAGATTCTTTGGCTCCCATTTTGTGTACTTGTTTTTCAATATTGAATCTTGTTTCATCTTTTCTAGCAAGTGTTAAATTGGTTATTATCTGAAAGAAGTGAATGATTCTGTTCCTTCACAAGAAAATTAGCTGCCCCTTGGCCTTGCATAAGAAATGTATGTTGTTAATTCTCCAAGCTATTTGTGGTAGAACCCTGATAGCATGAATTTATTAACCTATATGTTGAACAGAGATTCAAATTGTTAAAGTATTCATTCATGAGTCAGGATTGAAATTCATCTTTTTGTGAATTCTGAATACATTCTCGGTGTATCACCCCATTTTCCCTTTCATTTTTAATCCTTTTTCCCTTTTCCCCATCAAGTTTTGAATCAGGAGGTGATATCCTGAATCAAATAGGAACCGGCCTAGAATCTGGAGATTCCTCTTCACTCATAGTCTACCCACAGCTAGGAGAGGTTTCCATTGTGAAGATGGAATTGTCGTGTAGCCCTAATGCCTGAGTTAGGCTGACAATTTTAAGCCTGAACAGTAAGGTGTCTTAATGGGTCAGAGGACACATTAATGTGTCCTATGATACCTTATGACCCCCTAAAACCATCTTACAAGTCTCAATGAGCCATAAGGGGTCTTATGAAACCTTATTACTCCTTATGACCCCTTACAACAACTAAGATGTATTCTTAGGGGTCCTAAATTATTGTAAGGGATCGTAGGACATATTAATGGGTTCTAAGACAAGTTATGACCCCTTATGACTATTTAACATGTCCTAAGGGGTTTTAAGGGGTCTTAAGGGGTCCTATGGCACCTTATAACCACTTTATGATCCATTAGGACCCTAAAGGTGTACTTGTAGGGGTCCTAATGTATTGTAAGTGGTCTTAAAGGGTCTTAGGACATATTACCAGGTCCTACAGTACCTTAATACCCCTTACGACCATCTTAAGGGTCTTAAGGGGTTGTAAGGGGTCTTAAGGAGTCCTATGACACCTTATCGCCCCTTACAACCCTTTGGGCACATAAGATGATTTATTAGGGGTCCTAATTCGTCATAAGGGGTCTTAAGTGGTCTTAGAACACATTAATGGATCCTCAAAAACATTATTATCCCTTACCAATATCTTAAGGGTCCTAAGGGGTTGTAAGGGGTCTTAAGGGGTGCTATGACACTTTATGACCCCTTAGGACCCCTTAGGACTACTAAGATTTATTTTTAGGGGTGCTAAAGGTTTTTAAGGGGTATTAAAGGCTCTTATGACACTTTATGACCCCTTATAACACTTTATGACCCCTAATATATATTCTTAGGGGCCATGAAGGGTCGTAAGAGGCCTTAACAGGTCTTAAGGGACCTTATGACCCCTTAGGACCCCAGAGATGTATTCTTAGAACTCATAATTTTTGGTAAGGGGTGTTAAGGGGTCATAGGACACATTAATGGGTCATAGGAAACCTTATAACCCTTTATGACCATCTTACAGGTCCAAAGGGGTTATAAGGGGTCTTAAGTGGCTCTATGACACCTTATGACCTCTTATGACCCCTTAGGACCCATAATATTATTTCTTATGGATCCTAATGGGTTATAAGGGGTCTTAAGCAGTCGTATGACACATTAATATGTCCTAGGACACCTTATGACCCCTTACAACCATCTTACGAGTCTCAACAAGTTGTAAGGGTTTGTAAGGAATATTATGACACCTTATGACTCCTTACGACCCATAGAGTTTATTAAATTGTTGTAAGGGTTTGTACGACACATTAATGTGTCCTAGGACACCTTGTGACCCTTAAAACTATCTTATGGTTTCTAAGGGTCTTAAGGGGTCCTAGGACACTTTATGACCCCTTAGGACCACTAAGATGTAGTCTTAGGGGTTCTAAATGGTCATAAGGGGTATTAAGGTTTCCTTTGACACCTTATTACCTCATACATCCCCTTAGGACTCCTAAGATGTATTCTTATGATTCATCAAGGGTTTTAAGGGTTCTTAGGGCACCCTAATGGGTCCTAGGACACCTTATGACCCCTTACAACCATCTTACAGGTCCTAAGGATTTGTAAGGGCTCTTAAGGGATCCTATGATACCTTATGACCCCTTATAACCCATAAGATGTATTCGTAGGAGTCATAAGGGGTCTTAAGGGGTCCTACGACACCTTATGACCCTGTACTACCCCTTAGGACCCCTATGATGTATTCTTGGGGGTCGTAAAGGATTGTAAGGGATCTTAAGGGAATTAATGTGACCTAGGACCCCTTAGTACCCCTTAAATGTATTCTTAGTGCTCTTAAAGGGTCTTAAGGGTCCTCAATATTATAATTACTAGAAAATATGACATAAGGGTCCTAAGGTGTCCTAATGGATCCTAATGGGTGGTAATGGGTCCTAGGACCACCTACAACCCATTGTGAACTCTTATGACACATTAGGACCCATTAGGACACATTATAACCCATTAGGACCCCTTAGAACACATTAACCATCGTAAGACACACTAATGGGTTCTAAGTGGTCCTAATGTATCACAAGGGGTCATAATGGGTTTTAGGAAGTCTTAGGAAACCTTAGTACCCATTAAGAAAATTCATGATCTATATTACTCCATGGTGCAAGCAATATTTTTTATGAACATGGGATTGCAGCTACATCTATTCAATATACTAATGTGTGGTAAGGGGTCCTAATGGGTCCTAAGGTGTCATAATGTGTTCTAATTGGTTGTAATGGGTCATAGGGGTTCTTAGGACCACCTACGACCCATTATGACCCCTTCTTATAAATTAATACCCATCCAGACACATTAAAACCCATTAGGACCCCTTAGAACACATTAACCATCATAGGATACACTAATGGGTTATAGTGTTCCTAATGTAGATCATAAGGGGTCATAGTGGGTCCTAACTAGTCCTAGGGACCCATAAGATGAGTTAAAAACCCTTACCATGCATTAGGACCCATTAAGACACATTAGAACCCATGTTGACTAAAAATAGTTCAGTTGAGGAGAAGATATTACAACGATCAAGAAGAAAACTAGCTATGGAGAATCTAGTTATGAATTCTGTTAAGAATGAAACTATTAAGGAATTAGATGATATATTACTCCATGATTGAAGGTATATTCTATAACCACCCTAATTTGGTCTGCTCTAACCATAGACCCTATTTTCCCTAAGTGTGATCAAACCCCTAATTATGTCAAGACAATTCTTCAATTTATTGGCATAATTCATTTAAATCAAATTTAATCTCCTAAGTGATTTAATCACTAAATCAAATTAATTTCCTTAGCCAATTAAATCAAAATAATTCAATTCAATCAAAACATGGCTAAAGTAATTAATAAAAGGAATTAAATAAATCCTAAATTACATTTCCATTTGCAAAAAGGGAAAATCAAATCTCTAACCAATGGGAGTTAAATCACTTGGATCACCTCACATGGATCACCAAAGATTCAATCTCCACCTCTCTTCCACTTTCAACCCTAGCCTCTCATTCACCAAATTATTCTATAAATAGAATGAATTTTAAGCTCAATGGGCCCCTAATTCTTAATTGTTGAAAGCATCCTTATGCTGCCCCTAATTTGAGTTTTCAATTTGCAAACTTATGTTGCTAGTATTATTAGAGATATTCATGCATTTTAGCTTAATTCTTCATTGCATTGTTATAATCTTCAATTTTAGAGCTAAAATGAACATTTATTGAGCATATAGGCTAGTTTCATTTGAATCTTCCATCATAAGTTGTATATGTCACTAATTAATGCATAATCTGAGGGAAATTACAACATTATTCACACTCCTCTTAGATAGGAAGAAATAAGTTGGTTTTAGTCATTGATTTTCTTGATTATTCCTTGTTTTTCACTAATATAATGACTTATTAAAGTGTTGTTTTGCAGACAATAGGTACACAAATAACACACACATTTCTGGTGCCCAGTGTGGGGCAGAATCTTAGATTTTACCTCACCTTAATCTTTATTTTGGACTAATTTCTCTTCTCTTTTTTCAGGTATAGAGTCACCTTTAGTCATAAAGGCTCACTTTCAAGAAATTGGATTGCATCTAGGAAATAGGATCACACCCCGGATATCAGGGCTCACATCTAGTGAATTATGCATTGTTTCTAGTAAATAATCACTTCTAGTACATTTTGGGTTGCATTTAGGAAAGGAAGTCGCATTCAGGGAAAATAAGATTACAGCTGGTTTTTGATTTTGCAATTTGAGAAGTCTAACCATTGATCTTTGGATGTTTTTTGTCTCTATCCTTTAAACAACCTAATTCTTGTTTGCAGGTTGTTGTCTGTACCTTTTTTCTCAAAAAGGTGGAAAGGAAATTGCTAACTTGTGGTTTGCAGGTTTTTGATAGATTAACTTGATTTACGTGTTCAAATTTTTCATATTAAAGACATTTTCTAATCATTTTTTAAATCAATCAGAGGAGAATGCTCTTTTCCTTCATGGAAAATTAGAAACTCAAAATTTGATTTAGGACTTGAGAGAAATTTGGGGTAAATGAACAAGGCAAACCTCTCATTGTTTAATTCTTTTTGGGCAAGTAATTAAACAACTCAAATCACTAAATCTTGTGGGACTAATTGAAAAAGCTACATCGTATAATTCCCTTTGGTTTTGCAATTAAACAACACAAGTCATCTTAAAATTGTGGGAAAAGAACCTCATTGTCTAATTTTGGGATATAGTAAATGAACAAGCAAAGCACTTAATTATGGTGGGAAAAAGAACAATCAAACTTTGATTTCAAGTACTTGCGTTTTCATAATCTAGGAACATTTAAATCAAACTTAAGCTTGTTTCTTGATCTCCCTAGGGGATTTTCTCTTCCTTCCAAGTGGGCGAATCAAAAACTCGACATGGGGGATTGAGTTGTGAGTGAAGCTGTTTGAGGGAAAGAACCTTGATTGAAGTGTTTGTGGGAGAAAATAGCATGGACTAGGAGAGTATTCTCTTCTTCTTTTAAAGAATAATAAATCTTGAAATCCTAAGCTCGCCAATCCTTTGTATGCTTTTCAAAACATTAGAATGTCTGTCGGTTGAGAAAAAAAAATCCTGTGAATGAGCCAAGTGAGGACAGATTTTATGCCAACCCTTCTAACTTGCTATAAATAACTACTTCCTTGTAGGCTAAAACCTCAGAAGACGGAATCAGTTTTGTTCTTAGAATTTCAACATCATTCCTTGAACATGCTTGGGTTTGTGTAGAACGGAGCCGCTTGAATATTTCTTGCAAGACTACACACATTTGAGTACTCATAGGGCTATATGCCTCAATTTTTCCTTGTGCAATTCTATGGGAGATGGTTTTGAATGGATTTCCCCATCATAATAAACAAATTGTAGTCAAAACTACCTTATTCATCCCTGAAAGGGTGATAATATTTGTGCAAGTAAAATAGTAATTTCCCGAAGATACTCATCATTTTGTGCCCTCACTTGCGTTTGGAGTCGGCTAATATGGAAGCATAACAAGAGCCATTGCATGATTTGTGATAGCCATATTCTGATTAGCATTTGAGTGTGTACCTGAGTCTACGAGCAAATATTTTCATCCTATGCTTAGACACTAGGGATTAAGGATGTGTTTGTTCACCCCTATTAATGCAAAATTTCTTGACATGCCTAAAATATCACTAAATAGATAAATCCTTCACACAATCAACAAATTTAAATCCTCAGAATACATTCTATGTTTTTCACTCACTAGAAAGTCTCAGAGAACAATCTATAATTAGACAAATTTCACACATTCTAAGATAGACTTAACAAAATTAAAAAAACTTGATAGAACATTAAAGGCTCACCTTTAGTCTATCCTAGCTCACATATGGTTGTGCAAAATCACATTTAGTATCCTTTCTTGCATCTGGTCATTCTTGCATCACTTCTAGGGAGAAAGGACGCATCCAATATATCAAAACTTGCACTTGGTTCATCAGAAGCTTGCATCTGGTATTTCCTAGCTCACCTGCAGAGTGTTTCATCTAGAACAGTGGGCAGTTGCATAGTTGTCTCTCATAGAAAATCAGTATATTTGGGTACCCTTTTGGCTCCTTATTCTGGTCCTGTTTCTTTTTTTGGTCTCTTTGTTGTTGTTTCAAAACTTTTTCACAAGTCTACCTTGCATGTCATTTTGGGCTATTACAATTGGTCTCAAAACGTGTGGTCTATTCACTCTTCAAAACAACTTGATTCCCAGCTCATTATAAGGGAATTCTAATCCTTTGACAATGGATTCATTTACTCCCATCAAACAACAAACAATTCTTTGCAACTTAGACACACTTACTTGGACAATTTGAGACTTCACTTGACATTATTGGGAAATTATGGACATAGTTGAGATTCAACTTCATGGTTAACATAAGACACAACAAGTATCTTGCTGATGAATCAAAATTACCTCCTAGATTGCTACATTTTCAACAAGGATAAACATTTTGTAACCCCTTATTTGACACACAATCACCCGCACCCGCAATGGAAGCTCCTAGAAATGAATGGAGTACAACCTTTGAGGAATATAACAATGAAAAGAACCAAAGACAAGAAGACACTAGTGTTATGCCCTGCATCCACGTCCCTACATTTTGTGTGCAAAATGTTGGGTCCCCCTTTTTTCTTTTGTTTTCTTTTGCTTGCAGTTTTCCCTTTGTCTTTCTTTCCCTTCTTATTTTTCTTTCTCCGGGGTTTTCTTCCCCGGCGTTGCGTCTTGTTTGTTTTCTTTTCGTCTCCCAGAATCCAGTCCTGGAGGTTGCCTTTTTTTGGAAACCAGATTCTAGACTCCGGGATTCTTCGTCATGATGTTCTTAGGGATATCATCGCGAGGAATCCTCGGGCCCAGGGTCCGGAGGTTTTTTTGCCTATCTGGAGATCGCCGGAAGGAGGAGGATTTCCTTTTACCATGGGTATAAATAAATGTTATCTGTCATTTTCATGTTTACCACGATTAAAACCTTCAAGCACTTAGAGCGAATTAAAGAGCAATTTCAAAGTGATTAACAGAGCATTTGTAGGAAGTTTATGATAATCAACGCTTAACAATTTTCAGTCATTCTTAGGCAAGTGCAAGTGCTTCGTGGTGGTGCTTCTGACCGATTGACAACCCGAGCTATTGCAGAGCTCCCACGGTAACCCTTTCTTTTCTCTGCCTTCTGCGTTCTCAGGTCGGTGTTCCTGTTTTCCCCTTTCTCTGGCTTTCTTTAGTTTTTGTTTTCCTTTCATTTGCCTGGTTTTGTTTTATTTTTCTGTCTTGTCTGGTCCATTGTCTTCTGGTTTCACCACCTGTTGGTGGATCGGCTCTGCCAGAGGGTTTTCCACCCTCTATGCAAAGGTTGTTTCTGTAAATAGTGTAAATAGCTGTAGATAGTTGTAGATAAGTTTTTGTCTCGTCTGGTTTTCTCGCTGGCGTCGTCCCGCATTGTATATTCATGTATATATGTATATAGTTGTAAATAGTCTATGTATATATCTCCTTGTTTCTATGTATATATCCCTTAGCTCTATGTATATCCTTCTGGGTGGCTTGCCTAGCTGGTCGAGTCACCCCCATTTTTGGTTTTCCGCCTTCAAACTCGCTTCGAGGCAGAAAACCACCTGTTTGAAACTCGGCTCCCTGCTGGTTTCAAACAGGTGGTTTTCTCTCTCCTCCATAAATTCTGTCAGAACCTCATTTATGTCCCATGCGTGAAATCAATTCCAGCCAAGTGGCTTTCCCTTTTTGTGTGTTCGGACAGTTGGCTCCGCCGTCATCGCCATCGCGCCCATTTAATGCTAATGCACATGGTGTCCACATAGATTTGACAACTTGCCTTTTTTTACATCTTTGCTAATGGTCATTTCTCCGGGCCTCGGGTCTCTTATCACCATCCATCCTATGTCTTTTCCAAGTGTGATAAAATCCCCCAGACCTGGATGTTTAATAAAATCTTTTGTTTATTGTGTTTTTCTTTTTGGGTACCTTTGCATAATACTAACTTTTCAGGAAAGCAAACACCAAGTGTGATAAATTCCCCGGACCCCGGAATGATTACTTTGATAAACATGTTCTGACGGTCGCTTTGTCTCGCAGGTTCCCGAAGTCATCTTCCAAACATGTCTGAAGCGTCTGCATCATCTCCTCCTGGATGTCTAGAATTACCAACCACAACAGAAACCAGGGCATCAGTAAAGTCAAAGATGGAGAAAGCCCTGAAAAAACTTCCCCTCACCATGAAGTATGTACAGGATAATGGCATCGTGGGCTCAAAGATTGAGTCCAAGGTAAAACTGATGACTGACGCCAATGTCAGAACCTGGGTAGAAATGCAGGCCCTGGTGAAGGTAATGCACATCCAGCGACAGGCTGGAGACCAGCTCGCAATCAACGTCGGGGGTTCCAGAATCCTCTGGGCAGCTTGCTTCCCATGCTTTGTGCAATCTTCGGAGCTTATCTTAACACTGGCTGCCAACTACAACTCTTCTGTCCATGCCATTATGCTCGCAGCTGTAGAACCCACAGGATACCCCACTCCACTGGTGTCCCTCGACCCAGTCACATTCCAGGCAGGCCTAGGTATCCCGTAATTTGATAGAGCCATGGTGGTTACAAGGACTGATGCCTTGAAACAGTTTACACAACTGGAGGATTCCACCTGGGTATACATGAATACCCATTGGCTCAAGGCCCCAAAGAGGGACCCAAAGAGAATGAAGATAGGTATCCCCCGCTCTGAATTCAAGGAGAGCATCCAAATGGGGATAATAGCATTAGCTTGGGTATTTAGGCAACCCTCCGCCCAGGAGTTTTCCAAATGGATGTACTATTTCCTCCTCGGCATCTCCACCAAGGGAGAATTCTTTGACTGGGCGATAATAATCTCCAATCATGTCGACTCCCAGTTCCAGCAGTTAAACCAGAAGAAGAAGTTCTACATGTCTTCTTATGTTTTTTGGGCCTTGGCCCAATAGAGGCCCCACTCCAACGGCCTACTTATAGATAGAATTCTCAGGATTGGCTCGGGACAAAAAGAACCATGGGACCATTTCCCACAGATTCAATGGGAGGCCAGCTTCCCCAATTTTTGCCGGGTAAACGATTCGTTCGTTTACTACCACCTGCTCACACCCGCCTGAGATGTTGGATACCGCCTATCTACTGAGGCGATGAAGTTAATCAGTAGTTATGGACACTACTATATCCAGTTCCAATAGCATACATACATTAGGGTCGCTAGCTTCTCTGGGAAACCCTACTTGTTTCCCAAGCATTGTGGGGACAAGATCATGCTGTTGGAATACTACCGACAGATAATGGAGCTGCACGCCTTCTTGGCACTCAAGAAGGCCCCCAACATCCCGTTCTCAATTACCTGTGGGAACTACACATGCAGTCTGGCCGCCGCGAAGGAGGCAGACAATGAGCTGAAGAGTTATAACTTGCAAGAGTTTTATCTAGCGCAGAGAAATTTTGATCTGCATGGAAAAATTGCAACAGCACTGTCCTGGGCTTCAGAGCCCCATCATATACACATGGAAGAGTTCTGGGCTGATTTCCAGGATGTCATGGATGTGCGAAGCAGGCACTATGTCAAAATTACGGCCGGAAGGATGCAAGAACTAAAGCTCTGGAGATTCTCAGTGGGCTTCTCAGACATCGCCCCCACCATATATCCCTAGTACAAAGAAAAGGGGATCGATAAAAGGGCACTGCCGGCAATGGATTGGGTCGCCCAGGAGGGTCCCACGATTGAGGACTTCACTTAGGGTGTGGTCGAGCGAAGTCACGCTTATTTAAAAAGGGTGTGCCCCGGGAGTATGTGTCAAGCTCCCCAACCGACGCCAAAATTAGCACAACAATCGGTACCAAGATTGACCCTGAGGGCCGGGACTTCTTTGCAGGGCGCAGACAAAGGAAAGAGAATAGCTACAACCCCCTCCACGCAAGAAGTCCCTATACAAGAACAGATCAAGCAATCTGTGGCAGCCTCCCAACAGATGAGGGAACAGTTAATAATGAGGCTAGCCACTCCCCTGCTCATGGCCGGACCAATTCGTCCCCCTTCCCCCCCATCATTGGCAGCCCTAATGATAAAGGCAACGGGAGTGGATCCCATGGAAGCGGCGGCAATAGCCAATGCGGGGACACCTTTGGTTACTCGGAGGAAGAGGAAGCACATCAAGCAGGTCAAAGCAGTGCCGGTACTAGTGCCAGAGACATCCCTCCCTTGGGAAATAGAGATCCTTTCTTCCAGTTCCCCAGAACCAGAGAAAGAAGCAGAACCTGCAGAGGTCCCGGCCAGTCTCCCTCAAGAATAATAATTTGATGTATTTGTTGTCAATGAGTTTGGTAACTTACAGGGGGATGATACGCAAGCAGGGGTAGAAGTCCCAGGGAAAGAACAAGAGGCCGCGGAGCAAGAAGAGGTGGAACAAGAGCCTGCACAAGAACAACAGGCAGGAGAAAAGGAGCCAGAGCCGGAGATTATCTCTGGGCTTAAGAGATGCAAGGTCTAGGAGTGGACAAACTAAAGCAAGGTGAAAAAATGGCATCCATTGGGGGAACCAGACCTTTGGGAATAATCGTAACCCCAGCCGCCACATTCCAGGGGCCACTCCCAGGAGCAACCTTCAGGCAGGTTATCACAGCGGCCCAAATGCTGAATCTCAGCCCGATACCTCCCCTAATGCCAATAGAGGAAGAAGCCCTGGCGAAAGAAGAATAACAAGAAGAACAACAAGAAGAAGAAGAACAAGAAGAAGAAACACATCTTGAAGAAGAAATCCCTGAGGAAGCCTACCGGGGTCCAGACCCAGCGATTGACATATAGGACCAGGCTGAGGGGATGAAGGTTTAAAAGAATGTTGTTGCAGAAGAAGTTGAGGCCAGGGGAGGAATGGATGAAATCCACGTTGAAAAGGAGAAACGGCCACCGGAGACTGGGAAAGAAGAAGGAGAATAAATTATAGCAAGAAGGCCACCTCTCCCACCTCAGTGGCTGGTAGAAAGCAAAAAGAGAAAAGCTCAGTCCGCTCCGGTGATTCCTCTTTCCCTGGCCGAAATGATGGCCCAAGATTAGGCCCCGCTGAAGGTGAAGAAATCCCAGACAGTTCATACTCTGCAAACTGGGCCGGGTGAAGAAACAGTTGTCGTTGTGGCAACACCTCCCCCAAACGCCGATGAGGCAACTGCAGATCCCGCAGATTACAATGTTGCAGAGGTGTCCCTGGGAAAAAGAGGAAAGCAAGGTGAGGTAGAATTGCTTAAGGAGGCAGCAAGGGCAGTAGAAGCCTGATACAAAAAGGAGGCCCAGAGGCTCAAGGCTGAAAAAGAAAAGAATGCAAACCTTATGGGATTGCTTACTGAGCTGGCCAGACCCATCAATGCCGCCCCTCCAGAGACCTCCACATTAGAGGAATTATCGTAGAGTGACATAGACTCCCTGTGAGTAATGAAAAAGAAGGCCCAAGCAGTAGATGAATGGGTTTCCCTACATATAGGAAACACCTAGCATTTCCTAGCGTCCACTCTCCCAGACTTATACACGGCTCGGCAAGTTATGCATCAAGCAAAAACACTCATTGAGCAGTGGGAGAGTGACGCTGAAAATTATCAAGCATGGAAGGTGGAGCTTGAAGAGCTCCTCACCTTGGGAGAAGATATAATTTCTGAATCCAGAATTCTGGGTGAGGAATCGTTTGATTTTTTGAGAACTCAGTACTCCAGACTTGACCTCACATTGGAGGTAACCAAGCGACTGGTGGAGTCCTTGCAAGAAAAGGTAAATACTATAAAATATTCTTCTAATTTATATAATTCTTTTTTAATAAAGGCTTCTGGGGCTGATCCCCTTAGCCCAGATACATATAGCCCCGAAGATTCAGTTTTGGGGAGTTTTGATGAAATAACGAAATCCTGGTACCAATCCCCGGAGGGGATAGATGGGGCCCAGATGGCGAAACTAACCAGCATGATACTTAAAGGTCATGACACCGCGAGGATGGCAGATGAATTCAAAGAAAATGTTCCAGACCTGGGGGAACAAGTTGAAGTAGCCAGGCACAGAAGGGCCAGCCTAAAAGAAATAGATGAAGACGACATTTCCCACTTCCTTCAGGCCTTCAATGATAATAAGCAACCTTGAGATTTCTCTAGGGGCCGGGGGGAACTTGACTGTTAAGTATTCTTTATTCTTTTGGGGATGTAAGTTCCCAGATCTCGGAGTCTCTGATCCAAAATTTTGTATTCTTTAAAGAGATTCGTGTCCCGGTCCCCGAAGCCGACCGGTCACTTTCAGAGGCAGTTAATAAAATTGTCAGAGGATGGTTGGCCACATCAAAGAGACGTCGACTTGGTAGTTGGTTTTCTGACAGGGTGGTCTTCTCAAGGCGCCGTTTGGAGGTACACCTAGCACATTGGAGACAGGGTGCCGCATTTCCCATTTATGAGGCATGTAGCCTCGGTCCCCGAGGGACCTACTTCCTTCTTTCTCCTTCCCAGCTCTCTTCTCGAGACCGATTCTTCCAATGTATATTCTTGTCTTATTCTTCTGACATGGAAGACCTATTCCGTCTCCAGGTCTTTTGTAGGGTGGCGCAGGTAGTATCGGCCCCCGAATATTGTATTTTATTGAAACATAATGTAAATAGGGTTAGGGTTAGAAGAGATTTGTATAAATAGGCAAATCGACCCATTTCCAAGGGTCCGCAAAATTGATGACTTTTTTGTCCATAGCAATAGCAAAGTAATTTCTCTTTTCAAGTTGCAGAGCTCAATGCTCCATTGTTCTGTTCTCAATAGTTAGATGCTCCCTTGGAGCCGCCATTGTATCGCGCTCTAGTGCTTGCTGGAAGGAACATTAATAAAGAAGGATGAATTTGTGACAATTATGTTGTTGGCATTCCTACTTCTGATTTAATGGTATTTCATATTTTGATGTTCTTTATGTCTTCTGCTCTGGTATGTTAAAGTAGATTAACGACCTCTTTATTCCCGCTACTAATAAAATGCTAGCTGATGGTTATGTGTTTCTTCGGTATTCAGTGTAGTTTACCAGAGTATTATTGATGTTCCGAACATTTCAACATGACTATAGTTAGATGAAACATTTCTAACCCTACAGGATATTTTTCTCTTTATTTTCTAAGTATAGAACGCTAGGAAAAAACCTTACCTTGATCAAATCTCTGGAGAAAATGAGTTGAAGAAACGAGTTATCCCCCTCAAAAATAGTCACCTCTCCCAACCGAGCCCCGCACCGTCATGACCCGACACCCAGTTGCTTGGAGGCCCGGAGGATTTATTTCCCCCGGACAACCTTTGCAGGTGGAGTTGGCCGATTTCCCCGGAACCCGGTGACAACTTATGACTGTTGGCAGACCCGGTCAGCAAAACCCCGTCAATAGAAACTGGCACTAGAAGGAGGGCATGAACTCATCCCCTTCCCAAGATTCTGATTTTACGCCTTTTGAGGGTTCCCCGAGTTGTAGTTTTAGGAGACAAGCCTTCAGTGGGATTGGATCTTTCTCCCCAGCAAAATTTGAAAGAGTCCTTAGGTCTGCCTTGATTCCTGGAAAGTTTGTCGAACTCGAGCCCCCTGCTCGAAAGAAACGGACCTCGAAAATCATACCAGCCACTATTATCTGGGGATCTACCATACCCATGAATACTCAAACTCCCTAGACAGTCTCGAGAATCAGTACCCAAACCACCCAACATATAGTTCCCCCAATGGCTGCATATTTTGGAAACACCAGGTCCCCAATGGGCACTTTTCTGGGCACAACCAATGATTTACCCTCTCACCTGGAGAAGATCTGCCCACGATATGAGCACTTAGGCTCACGGATCGCAGAAGAACACTTACAAGCATACAAAGATGCCATGAATCAACACTGGATCCAGCATGAAGATGTTGTGACCCATATGTTCCCCCTGTCCCTAGGACAAAGCGAGTTGAATTGGTACCTTAACTTGCCTGCCAACTCCATCAACACTTGGCAAGATATGGAGGACACATTCCTGGCTGCCTTTCACGTACATGTGGACCCAGCCTGGTCCCACAGCCAGTTCATCTCCATCAAAAAGGAACCTAATGAACCTCTTGCAGCATTCAACCATAGGTTCCAATGCGCCCTGAAGCAATGCACGGGCCCTTTTATCCCATCTCCAGACGTAACCATACAGACCTATCTTAATGCGATGGACCCTTTCGTTGCCACCCTCCTTTGGAGAACAACCGCCGCGGGTGACTGGGACACCTTGGAAAAAGTCTACAACCTAGCCCTAGAGCTGTCCCGCGGTCTCAACAAATCCCTGGGCAGGATTGGGCAGAGCACACCTTTCAATGTGATCCCCGGCAGAACTGCGTATTCCGGGGGCTATAACCCCAATCTGGCAATAGGCGCCCCTTCGATGGCGATGAATCCCCCGCCACCCTTGATAGACCAGCAGGCACAGTACATTTACCCAGCCCAGACCTAGATGACACCAGGTCTGGAAGTCTTCCCTTGGAATCAGCCGCAATAGACACAACAGACTCAAACACAACCATTCGGAGTGCCATTCTTCCAGTCGTCTGCGATTGGAGGATTGCCGCCCTCAACTCTGGCTAATACTGCTGCCTTCCCAGGAAGCCAACAACAGCAACACCCATCACATTGTGACGCTAATACTTAGTTGACCACCAAGGTTGAATCCCTCCGGTGAATGTTGTCCACCTTGACCATGGACATGGGCCAACTAAAGCTGGGGTCCTACACGTCCCAGAATTCGAATTCCCAGAGGGGAAACATTTTCTCTGGCCAATGAAACAATAATGTCGGAGGGAGAAACTTCAACAATGGGCCTAGGCCCAATCATCAGCAATGGAATAACAACGCAAACACTAGAGGCCCACCTCCGAACCATAACACCAACCAAAATGGTACTGGACCATCACATTTCACGCCAGTCGTAGACTTCCAACCCATGACTAACTGGTGTAGATTGCATGATACTGGTTCACACAATGAGGTAAATTGCACCACTTTGGAGAAGGTCATCATGATCTCCCAGCTGGACAGGCAGAAATCACATGATACTACTCCTCTAGAGCCCCCTGTCCAAGAGCCAACCCACAGTGCCTTCACCTGCGATACCATCTTCTTCAGAACTTCTGAGGAAGATGAAGAAGAATCTGAACTGCAGGGATTCTTTGATGAATCCATCCCGCCCTTCAAGGCCAACGCCTTTACTAACCCATGAGCTCCATACAACACTTAGATTCAGGTTGGTAAAGGACCAGCTTACACGCCCACACCTCCTATCAAAGATACTCCTCCTCCCTGGAATAACGCGACTGATTGACCAGCGCCTCCAAAAGGTCCTAGCTCTAACCAAGCAAAAGATCTCACAGAGGAAAATCACCAGTTTTCGGGAGGAAGATTTGACATTACGAAGGCATTAGAATGGACCACCACCTCCATGACCCTGATGGAGGTTTTGTTGAACTGTCCCGAGTAGAGGAAGTCTCTTCTGAAGCTCTTAGGGAAACCAGAAGCTATCAGCCGCAGACTGTCTCATTCGAAGATGCTAATTCGGCTGTCTTCCAGGGAAATAATGAGGATCCTCCCTTCTTACTAGGCCTGAATATACACGATAAGAACATACACAATTGCCTAGTAGATTTTGGAGCTTCAGGTAACATCATGCCCTTGTCCATTTGTCAGAAGCTCGGATTCCACCCCACCCCATCTAATGGTGCAGTAATCTAGCTGGATAAGACAGCTGTAAAAATGGTGGGGGAATTGAAAAACGTCTGGATACATCTTATCCAGGACCCCAGGATAGCCAGCATCATTGACATCCAAGTGGTGGAAATCCCAGAGACCTACGGGATGTTACTAAGTCAGAATTGGTCTAAGTCCTTGAATGGATACTTTTTGATCGACTTCACCCACTTGTGGCTTCCATGGGAAGGAGAATCAAATAAGATCCAGGTCGAAAGAAAACCCCGGATGAAACAGGCCCTTACCGAAGTTGGGAGGGTCAACAAGGTCTTTTTCTCTAAAACTTCCCTGGGGGTGTACAAAACTTTTGAAATTTTGACATTTGATTTCGTCCCGAGAGAAGATCCCGCCGTACTACAAAGATCCCAAGACCTAGAAGAAAAGATGAGATTTGAAGTCAGCTCTCAAGGCGCCACAGCAACCCTTTCCACACTCCTGTCTGACACTTGGTGCTGAGTGCACTACCAAAAATATTTAGAGCTTGAGTGTGGACCATGTCTTTTGATCGCTAATCGGCACCTTGATACCCTCCGAAACGAGCAACATGTAATTGATTCCCCGGGGCCTATTACTATGAGATGCACTCCTTTGGTGCCATCTCCCTAGGAATCCCAAATTCAAAAGGCTCCAGAGGAAAATTCTAATTTCACATCGGTAGTCCGGGAAGGGGACCCCAAGTCCCCCAGCAATAATCCAAAGAAAACTCCCCCTCCCCAGCCCCAGATTACAAACAATGACTTATGGACCCTTAAGTTCGATGGATCCCGATCCAAACAAGGCTGTGGGGCTGGAGTAGAATTAATCAACCTGTGAGGGAAGTCCTTCCTCGCATCCTACAGGCTACAGTTTAACTGTATAAACAATGTCACAGAGTACGAGGCTTTGGTCCTTGGACTCTTATTCACACTAAGGAAAGGTATCACCCGCCTCCGGGCTCTGGGTGATTCGGAGTTGGTTGTTAAACAAGTCCGGAGTCAATACACATGTCATGACAAAAGGTTGGCCGCATACCACAACCGGGCTTGGAGCCTTATCAAAGATTTCGATGCCTTTGGCATTGACCTCATTCCCTGGCAACAGAACTATGTCCCGGACGCCCTTGCCATTTCTGCTAGCACACTTGAGCCAATGGCCGGCTCGCGACTCTGAAGATTTTTAGTTGAGATGGTCCCCACCCCCTCCATCCCAGATAATGTCACCCACTTTTAGGTTTTTGAAGATGATCAACACATCCTGGCCTTCATGGCCAATGTTGGTGTCTTTGAGGATCAGATAGTGGAGGAACGAGACCATGACGATACTGGGCAGGGTGATGAAGACGATGGGATCATGGA
>MU226078.1:391816-415528 GCA_018584345.1 Thuja plicata
CTGTGAGAAGGTGTCATCCTCCTCTGAGGGAGGAAAGTTTGAAAAGGTTAACATCGGCCAGCCCGGTGAAGAAAAGATCATCCACATCGGTACCTCCTGCTCCCCTGAGGAAAAGGAGAAGATTCTCATGGTCCTCCGGGAATACATTGATGTGATCTCTTGGGGTTATGAAGACTTGAAAACGTATGATACATCCATCATGACCCACACTATTCCCCTGAAACCAGATGCTAAGCCCTTTCGGAAAAAGCAAAGACCAGTCAACCCCCTGATAGAGCCTCTGATCTGTCAAGAGGTAGAAAAACTGCTATCAGCCCAGATAATCTTCCCAATCCGGCACACTACATGGGTTGCCAACTTGGTTCCTGTCAGGAAGAAGAACGGTGAGATCTTCCTTTGCATGGATTTCCAAAATTTGAACAAGGAATATAAAAAGGATAATCACCCTCTCCCTTCATTGGATGAGGTGTTGCAGATAGTAAATGGATCCCAGATGATATCCTTCTTGGATGGATATTCAGGATACAACCAGGTTGTGGTCAAGTATAAAGGCCGAGAGAAAACAACATTTACCACCAAGTGGGGAACGTTTGCGTACAGAAGAATGCCCTTCGGTCTGATCAATGCAGGGCTACATTTCAAAAGGCCATGGACATTGTGTTCGAGGGCCTCGTAAATCAATGCATAATCATCTACATGGATGATTTGACTATCTTCTCCCAGGACAGGCGTGATCATCCTGCCCACCTCGCTCAGATCTGCGAGAGATTTTGTCGGTATAGAATATCCCTCAACCCCAAGAAGTGCATATTCAGGGTCACCGAGGGGAAGTTTCTTAGGCATATCATCTCTGAGAAGGGTATATCTATAGACCCTGATAAAGTTGAAGCGCTGCTAAATTCACAAATGCCTGGCAGCAAGAAAGAGATGCGATCCTTCTTCGGGAAGATCAACTTTGTGTGACGGTTCATCACGGGATTCGTAGAAATAGTTAAACCACTCAATGAGATGATGAAGAAAGATACCAAGATTGAGTGGAGTCTTGAAGCAAAATAGGCATTCGCCCAGATCAAACAGACCATAACGGAGGCACCGGTCCTGGCTAGTCCAGACTATTCCCTTCCATTTTATATTTACTCCTTTGCTTCGCCGCATTCCACTGTGGCAGTGTTGACCCAAAAGGTTGAAGGGGAGGAACGACCAATAGCTTTCATGAGTTTCCCCTTCAAGAATGCTGAAGTCTGGTATTCACCACTAGAAAAATAGGCCTTCGCTCTGGTTCGCGCTGTGAAGAAATTCTGGCATTACATTCTTCGGAGTAAAGTACATGCTATCATCCCGGACCAGGCCGTCAAATCTCTGCTGATGTAGAGTGAATTGGGTGAGAGACGGGGGAAATGGATGGCTATCCTCCAAAAATATGACTTAGAAATGTAGCCCATGAAGATAGTCCGAGGCCAGGGACTAAGTCAAACGATGGCAGAAGAGACTCCCCACATAGAATGCCAAACTTACACAGTGGAGCCCATCACCCAAGACCCATGGTATACCGATTTGGTATACTTGTTACTAAACAACAAATGTCTGGAGGGGTTACCTCCCCACAAATGTCATGCCTTGTGGATGAAAAGCGCACACTTCATGATAAAAAATTCCACGCTTTACCGTAGAAATTTTGAAGGGGTGTACCTTCGGTACATCGACAGAGACCAAGTTGTAAGAGTGATTGATGAATTCCATGGACAGTTTGGAACCGGGCATGGTTCAGCTGACGCCACTACCCACCAGATCCTTCAGGCCAGATATTATTGTCCCTATATATTCAAAGACATTTACACTCATGTAAGGAAATGCCATACTTGCCAAACCGCAGTGCATCGTGAGTGTAACCCAGCGATGCCTCTGCAACCAGTCTATGAGGCTAGACCCTTCACCCAGTGGGCGTTTGACTTCATCAGAGAGATCAACCCCAACTCATCTGCCAACCACCAATACATCCTTACTGCTACTGATTACTGCACTCGGTGGTCTGAAGCTATACCTTGTAAAAACAACACGGCGGACATAGTTATCAAATTCTTGGAAGAAAACATCGTCACAAGATTCAGAATGCCCTTTGCTTTGGTATGTGACAATGGTCCGGCATTTTCTTTAGCATAGTTGCTCAAATGGACCTACAATCAGAAGATCACACTGAAGTTCTCCAGCAACTATTATCCCTAGGGAAATGGCGTTGCTGAATCAACAAACAAAAATCTACTCGAAGTGATTAAACACCTGCTAGAAAAGAATCCCCGGGATTGGCACCAAAAATTGAAATTCACCCTCTGGGTGGATCACATTCGTATTAAGGCCGCCCTGGGAACATCACCATTCCAC
The DNA here is from genome assembly GCA_018584345.1 of Thuja plicata. Taxonomy (NCBI): domain Eukaryota; kingdom Viridiplantae; phylum Streptophyta; class Pinopsida; order Cupressales; family Cupressaceae; genus Thuja; species Thuja plicata. The sequence goes on from MU226078.1 coordinate 394,196, forward strand.
CTAGTTTATGGCCATAACCCTATATTCCCAGTCAATTTACAGATCTCAGTATTACAGTTTATGTAGGAATTCAACAACAGGGACAACATCGTGGAGGTTCAGATCTTAAACCTGGTGCGAATGGAAGAACAGAGAGACACAGCCCTTGAACATTTCACGCATCATCAAGTGGTGGTAAAATGATAGTTTGATAAAAGAGCCCAATACAAAGCTTTTCAGATTTTAGATCTGGTCCTATTGTGGGACAAGGCCCGGGAAAAGAAAGGAAAGCATACCAAATTCCAACGGCTCTGGCTCGGACCATACCTAATCTCAGAAATCTGTAGGGCAAATACTTACCCCCTCAACACCCTGACTGGGGAACCTGTCGCATTTCCCATTAATGGATAGTTCCTCAAACACTATTTCGAATAAGGTAAGTTCATCCTAAGTTGTATTATATGTAAAGCTTTCCGCTTGTAAATATCTCTTTCAGGTGTCTCGTTGCGAGGTGCCTTGCCTTGTAAATAGCCTTGTCGGCTATCCTCCAGGACGACCCTCTTTTCCTGTCTTTGTTTTCATTTTCAGTTTTCTTTCGGTCCCGGTGTTTTATTCCGTCTTGCAAGAATTGGAATGCTTCGCATAATGTTGGCCTCTGGTACAATGTCTACGGCATGGTGAACTTTAGAATCTATCTTTAGCATGGTGGAATCAACCTGGTCTCCGGGGTTGTTTCACGGGTTATGGCACATTTTGAGCAATCTCTATTGGGTGTTGTCTCTGGGAGCCTGGCAATCAGTGAACATGAATAATACAAGGAACAAGTAATCGGACATATTGAGGGTAGATCGGCTATACTCTTTGATTGACCCAGGTCTAAAACTTTAAAGAATTCTTCCCGGGTCTGAAGCTTTATCCCCTCTTCAAATATCTAAATGCAGGTGGATAGGTGAAAGAAGTACCGCCATTAAAATTAGTTAAGCTTAAGCTTAATGGTGAAAGAAGTACCGCCTTCCCCACCCAGAAACAAATAAAATAACAAGAGGAAAAGTGGGATAAAACTCCAGTCTCCGGGGGAAATGAGAAAATTGATGACTGGTTTGATGTGATTAGTACCGCTTCTCTATTCCTCCCAAAGGTCATCGACTTGATTTCCTTCCCAAGCACACAAGACACCACTGATGAAAGACTATGGACTGACTCCTGTGTGGTTGGATTCTCTTGGATATGTTATTATTTTCCTGTCAAACGCTTCGGGAAGCGGCTTGTTCCAGTTTTGCTAACCAGAGATTCTTTAGTTCTCAAATGCGCTAAGGCATTTATTCTAGATAGTCGCCATTTGTTATGCCCTGCATCCCCGTCCCTACATTTTGTGTGCAAAATGTTGGGTCCCCCTTTTTGCTTTTATTTTCTTTTGCTTGCGGTTTTGCCTTTGTCTTTCTTTCCCTTCTTGTTTTTCTTTCTCTGGGGTTTTCTTCCCTGGCGTTGCATCTTGTTTGTTTGCTTTCCGTCTCCTGGACTCCGGTCCTGGAGGTTGCCTTTTGTTGGGAACCAGATTCTGGACTCTGGGATTCTTCGTCGTGATGTTCTTAGGGATATCATCGCGAGGAATCCTCGGGCCTGGGGTCCAGAGGTTTTTTTGCCTGTCCGGAGATCGCCAGAAGGAGGAGGATTGCCTTTTACCACGGGTATAAATAAATGTCATCTGTCATTTTCATGTTTACCGTGATTAAAACCTTCAAGCACTTAGAGTGAATTAAAGAGCAATTTCAAAGCGATTAACAGAGCATTTTCAGAAATTTTATGATAATCAACGCTTAATGATTTTCAGTCATTCTCAGGCAAGTGCAAGTGCTTCATGGTGGTGCTTCTGACCGATTAACAACCTGAGATATTTTAGAGCTCCCATGGTAACCCTTTCTTTTCTCTGCCTTCAATGTTCTCAGGTTGGTGTTCCCGTTTTCCCCTCTCTCTGGCTTTCTTTGGTTTTCATTTTGCTTTCGTTTGCCTGGTTTTGTTTTGTTTTTCTGTCTTGTCTAGTCTGTTGTCTTCTAGTTTCGCTGCCTGTTGGTGGGTCGGCTCTGCTAGAGGGTTGTCCGCCTTCTACGCAGAGTTTGTTTCTGTAAATAGTGTAAATAAATGTAGATAGTTGTAGATAAGTTTTTGTCTCATCTGGTTTTCCCGCGGGCGTCATCCTGCGTTGTATATTCATGTATATATGTATATAGTTGTAAATAGTCTATGTATATATCTGCTCATTTCTATATATATATATCCCTCGGCTCTATGTATATCCTTTTGGGTGGCTTTCCTAGCTGGTCGAGTCACCCCCATTTCTAGTTTTCTGCCTTCAAACTCACTTCGAGGCAGAAAACCACCTGTTTGAAACTCGACACCCCGTCGGTTTCAAACAGGCAGTTTTCTCTCTCCTCCATAAAGTCTGTTAGAACCTCATTTATGTCCCATGCGCGCAATCAATTCCAGCCAAGTATCTTTCCCTTTTTGCACGTTTGGACAGTTGGCTCCGCCGTCATCGCCATCGCGCCTATTTAATGCTAACGCACGTGGCATCCACGTGGATTCGACAACTTGCCTTTTTTTACATCTTTGCTAACGGTCATTTCTCCAGGCCTCGGGTCTCTTATCACCATCCATCCTATGTCTTTTCCAAGTGTGATAAAATCCCCCAGACCCGGATGTTTAGTAAAATCTTCTGTTTATTGTGTTTTTCTTTTCGGGTACCTTTGCATAATACTAACTTTTCAGGAAAGCAAACACCAAGTGTGATAAATTCCCCGGACCCCAGAATGATTACTTTGATAAACATGTTCTGACGGTCACTTTGTCTCGCAGGTTCCTGGATTCATCTTCCAAACATGTCTGAAGCGTCCGCATCATCTCCTCCCGAAAGTCAGGAATTACCAACCACAACAGAAACCAGGGCATCAGCAAAGTCAAAGATGGAGAAAGCCCTAGAAAAACTTCCCCTCACCATGAAGTATGTACAGGATAATGGCATCGTGGGCTCAAAGATTGAGTCCAACATAAAATTGATGACTGACGCCAATGTCGGAACCTGGGCAGAAATGCAGGCCCTGGTGAAGGTAATGCACATCTAGCGACAGGCTGGAGACCACCTCTCAATCAACATCAGGGGTTTCGGAATCCTTTGGGAAGCTTGCTTCCCATGCTCCGTGCAATCTCCAGAGCTTATCTTAACACTGGCTGCCAACTACAACTCTTCTTTCCGGGCCGTTATGCTCACAGTTCTAGAACCCACAGGATACCCCACTCCACTGGTGTCCCTCAACCCAGTCACATTCCAGGCAGGCCTGGGTATCCCGCAATTTGATAGAGCCACTGTGGTTACAAGGACTGATGCCTTGAAATAGTTTACACAACTGGATGATGCCACCCGGGTATACATGAATACCCATTGGCTCAAGGCCCCGAAGAGGGACCCAAAGAGAATGAAGATAGATATCCCCCACTCTGAATTCAAGGAGAGCATCCAAATGGGGATAATAGAATTAGGCCAGGTATTTGGGCAACCCTCCGCCCAGGAGTTTTCCAAATGGATGTACTATTTCCTCCTCGGCATCTCCACCAAGGGAGAATTCTTCGACTGGGTGAAAATAATCTCTAATCATGTCAACTCCCAGTTTCAGCAGTTAAACCAGAAGAAGAAGTTCTACATGTCTTCTTATGTTTTTTGAGCCTTGGCCCAATAGAGACCCCACTCCAACGGCCTACTTACAGATGGCGTTCTCAGGATTGGCCCGGGACAAAAAGCACCGTGGGACCATTTCTAACAGATTCAATGGGAGGCTAGCTTCCCTAGTTTCTGTCGGGTAAATAATTCATTCGTTTACTACCACCTACTCACACCCGCCCGGGATGCTGGATATCACCTATCTACTGAGGCGATGAAGGTAATCAGTAGTTATGGACACTACTATATCCAGTTCCAGTAGCATACATACATTAGGGTCACCGGCTTCTCTGGGAAACCCTACTTGTTGCCCAAGCGTTATGGGGACAAGATCATGCTGTTGGAATACTGCAAGCAGATAATGGAGCTGCATGCCTTCTTGGCCCTCAAGAAGGTCCCCAACGTCCCGTTCCCAATTACCTGTGGGAACTAAACATGCAGTCTGGCCACCGTGAAGGAGGCAGACAATGAGCTGAACAGTTATAACTCTCAAAATTTTTAATTGGCATGGAGAAATTTTGATCCGCATGGCAAAATTGCAACAGCACTACCCCGGGCTTCAGAGCCCCATCATATACACATGGAAGACTTCTGGGCTGATTGCCAGGATGATGTGGATGTGCGGAGCAGGCACTATGTCAGAATGAAGGCTGGAATGATGCAAGAACTCAAGCTCCAGAGATTCCCAGCGGGCTTCTCAGATGCCGCCCCCACCATAGATCCCCAGTATAAATAAAAGGGGATCGATAAAAGGGCACTGCCGGTAATGGATTGGGACGCCCAAGAGGGGCTCATGATTGAGGACTTCACTCGGGAGGTGATCAAGAGAAGTCACGCCTATTTCAAAAGGGTGTGCCCTAGGAGTATGCGTCAAGCTCCTCAATCGGCGCAAAAATTAGCACCACAGCCGGTACCAAGATTGACCCTGGGGGCCGGGACTTCTTCGCAGGGCGCAGACAAAGGAAAGAGAATAGCTATAACCCCCTCCGTGCAAGAAGTCCCTATACAAGAACAGATCAAGAAATCTGTGGCAGCCTCCCAGCAGATGAGGGAATAGTTAATAACGAGGCTAGCCACTCCCCCACTCATGGCCAGACCAATTCATCCCCCTTCCTCCCCATCATTAGCAGCCCTAATGATAAAGGCAACGGGAGTGGATCCCATGGAAGCGGCGACAATAGCCGATGCAAGGCCACCTTTGGTTACCCAGAGGAAGAGGAAACACATCAAGCAGGTCAAAGCAGAGCTGGTACCAGTGCTGGAGACATCCCTCCCCCAGGAAATAGAGATCCTTTCTTCCAGCTCCCCGAAACTGGAGAAAGAAGCAGAACCTGCAGAGGTCCCAGCCAGTCCCCCTCAAGAAGAAGAATTTTATGTATTTGTGGCCGATGAGTTCGGTAACTTACAGGGGGATGATACGCAAGCAGGGGTAGAAGTCCTGGGGAAAGAACAAGAGGCCGTGGAGAAAGAAGAGGTGGAATAAGAGCCTGCACAAGAATAGCAGGCAGGAGAAAAGGAGCCAGAGTCAGAGATTATCTCTGGGGCTCAAGAGATGCAAGGTCTGGGAGTGGACCAACTAAAGGAAGGTGAACAAATGGCATCCGCTGGGGGAATTGGACCATTGGGAATAACCATAACCCCAGCTGCCACGTTCCAGGGGCCACTCCCTGGAGCAACCTTCGGGCAGGTTATCACAGCGGCCCAAAATCTGAATCTCAGCCCGATACCTCCCCTAATGCCAACAGAGGAAGAAGCCCTGGCAGAAGAAGAACAACAAGAAGAACAACAACAACAAGAACAAGAAGAAGAAATGCAGCTTGAAGAAGAAATCCCCGAGGAAGCCTACCGAGGTCTAGACCCAGCGATTGACATACAGGACCAGGCTGAGGGGATGGAGGTTGAAAAGAATGTTGCTGTAGAAGAAGTTGAGGCCGGGGGAGGAATGGATGAAATCCACGTTGAAAAGGAGCAACGGCCACCGGAGACTGGGAAAGAAGTAGGAGAACAAATTCTGGCAGGAAGGCCACCTCTCCCACCTCAGTGGCTGGTAGAAAGCAAAAAGAGAAAAGCTCAGTCCACTCCGGTGATTCCTCTCTCCCTGGCCAAAATGATGGCCCAAGTTCAGGCCCCGCCGAAGGCGAAGAAAGCCCAGATAGTTCATACTCTACGAACTAGGCCAGGCGAAGAAATAGTTGTCATTGTGGCAACACCTCCCCCAAACGCTGATGAGGAAACTGTAGATCCTGTGGATTACAATGTTGCAGAGGTGTCCCTAAGCAAAAGAGGAAAGTAAGGTGAGGTAGACTTGCTTAAGGAGGCAGCAAGGGCAGTAGAAGCCCGATACGAAAAGGAGGCCCAGAGGCTCAAGGCTGAAAAAGAAAAGAATGCAAACCTTATGGGATTGCTTACTGAGCTGGCCAGACCCATCAATGCTGCCCCTCTAGAGACCTCCACATTAGAGGAATTACCGCAGAGTGACATAGACTCCCTGTGAGTAATGAAAAAGAAGGCCCAAGCAGTAGATGAATGGGTTGCCCTACAGATAGGAAACACCTAACGTTTCCTGGGGTCCACTCTCCCAGACTTATACACAGCCCGACAAGTTATTCATCAGGCAGAAACACTCATTGAGCAGTGGGAGAGTGACGCTAAAAATTACCAAGCATGGAAGGTGGAGCTCGAAGAGCTCCTCACCTTGGGAGAAGATATAATTTCTGAATCCAGAATTTTGGGTGAGGAATCATTTGATTTTGTGAGAACTCAGCACTCCAGACTTGACCTCACATTGGAGGTAACCAAGCGACTGGTGGAGTCCTTGCAAGAAAAGGTAAATACTATAAAATATTCTTCTAATTTATATAAGTCTTTTGTAATAAAGGCTTCCGGGGCTGATCCCCTTAGCCCAGATACATATACCCTCGAAGATTCAATTTTGGGAAGTTTTGATGAAATAACAAAATCCCCGTACCAATCCCTGGAGGGGATAGATGGGGCCCAAATGGCGAAACTAACCAGCATGATACCTAAAGTTCATGACACCGCGAGGATGGTGGATGAATTCAAAGAAAATGTTCTGGACCTGGGGGAACAAGTTGAAGTAGCCAGGCACAGAAGGGCCAGCCTAAAAGAAATAGATGAAGATGACATTTCCTGCCTCCTTCGGGCCTTCAACTATAATAAGAAACCTTGAGTTTTCTCTAGGGGCTGGGGGGAACTTGAGTGTTGAGTATTCTTTATTCTTTAGAGGATGTAAGTTCCCAGATCCTGGAGTCCCAGATCCAAAATTTTGTATTCTTTAAAGAGATTCGTGTCCTGGTCCCCGAGGCCGATCGGTGACTTTCAGAGGCAGTTAATAAAATTTTCGGAGGATGGATGGCCACATCAAAGAGACGTCGACTTGGCAGTTGGTTTTCTAACAGGGTGGTCTTCTCGAGGTGTCATTCAGAGGTACACCTAGCACGTTGGAGACAAGGCGCCGCATTTCCCATTTATGAGGCATGTAGCCTCGGTCCCCGAGGGACCTACTTCCTTCTTTCTCCTTCCTGGCTCTCTTCTCAAGACCGATTCTTCCAATGTATATTCTTGTCTTATTCTTCTGACATGGCAGACGTATTCCGTCTCCAGGTCTTTTTTAGGGTGGCGCAGGTAGTACTGACCCCCAGATATTGTATTTTATTGAAACATAATGTAAATAGGGTTAGGGTTAGAAGAGAGTTGTATAAATAGGCAAATCAACCCATTTCCAAGGGTGAGCGAAATTGATGATTTTGTTGTCCATAGAAATAGCAAAGTAATTTCTCTTTTCAAGTTGCAGAGCTCAATGCTCCATTGTTCTGTTCTCAATAGTTAGATGCTCCCTTGGAGCCGCCATTGTATCGCACTCTAGTGCTTGCTGGAAGGAACATTAATAAAGAAGGAAGAATTCATTACAATGATGTTGTTGGTATTCCTTCTTCTGAGTTAATGCTATTTCATGTTTTGATATTCTTTATGTCTTCTACTCTGGTATGTTAAAGTAAATTAACGACCTCTTTATTCCTGCTACTGATAAAATGCTAGCTGATGGTTATGTGTTTCTTCAGTTTTTAGTGTATTTTACCAGAGTATTATTGATGTTCTAGACATTTCAACATGACTATAGTTAGATGAAACGTTTCTAACCCTACAGGATATTTTTCACTTTATTTTCTAAGTATAGAACGGTAGGGAAAAACCTTACTTTGATCGAATCTCTAGAGAAAATGAGTTGAAGAAACCAGCTATCCCCCTCGAAAATAGTCACCTCTCCCAACCGATCTTCGCACTGTCATGACCCGACACCCAGGTTCTTGGAGGCCCGAGGGATTTATTTCCTCTGGACAACCTTTGCAAGCGGAGTTGGCCGATTTCCCTGGAACCCGGTGACAACTTATGACTGTTGGCGGACCCGGTCAGCAAAACCCCATCAACAACTAGTAGTGAGGAATAAATTCACATCACTCACCCTTTGTTTGACTTGGATAGTGATGGAGACGTACCCGAGGTAGAGTATAATAGACTCAAACAAAGTAGGAAATTCCAAAGAACATTGGAAAAGATAATTGGTGAAGACAAAGATAAATACTTTCTACATCTATCATCCATTGGAGTGAAACTGCCTAAAGATTATGATGTTGAAAGACTAAAGGAAAAAGAGATACCAACCCCTATCTCTATTCCCACCAAACAATTGACCTTGATGCAAGCTGAACTTGCAACACTCAAACAAGAGAATGTCAAACCAACGAAGAAATACTCTTTGGACCACATTTATCCATTTCCTTTTGACAAGAGTATTAACATGATTCCATTTCCTCCCAACATGGAAAGGCCTAAATATGATAAGTATAAGGGAGATAATGATCCACATGACCATGTGACAGATTTTTGTGCTCTAATAATTGAGTACATGCACGAACCAACATACCTAATGAGGCTATTTCTAGGAAGTCTAGGCAGAAATGCTATGGAGTGGCTCTCCAAACTCACACCTAAGGTGAAATCTTTTGAGGAGTTAATACAATGTTTTTTCCAACATTACTCCTAGAATATACAAGATGACATAACCATGATGGACTTACATAACACAAAACAAAGAACTGGCGAATCCTTTACACACTTTTTAAAAAGGCGGAGGAAAATCTTTGTGAGGTATTCAAGAGCTATTCTCGAATCAAAAAAGATGGAAATCTTCATAAACAACTTGATACCTGAATTAAACTATGCTTTGCAAATGCAAGATTCACCTAGCTTTGATAGGATGATCAAAAATGCCATCTGTATTGAAGAGGTCATGATTAAGAAAGGATAAATCCCTCTTCAAAGTGATAAAAAATATACCAAATACAACAACAAGCCTAAATGGTGGAAACAAAACAAGAATGTTGTTAACAATGGAGTGGTAGATGCATCTAATGCTAATCCTAAACCAGCAGTTTTTAATCTAATGAATAGCATGCAAGAAAACAAAGAAGCCAAAGTAACAATGACAATACCTAAAGAAAACAATGAGAACAATAAGAGTAGACCATGGAATTCTAGACCTCAACAAACATTCACTCCTTTGGGTGAACCTCTTTAGACAGTTTTGAAGACACTCTTGGACAAAAATATTCTGACAATTCCCAATTCAAAACTATGGGAGCCAGAAGTCAAACCAAAATGGTGGGATGATAATTCCTATAGTGTCTTTCACAAGAACAAGGGACATAAGACCAATAACTGTGTGAAGATTAAACACATTTTAAAAGACCTTATTGAAGGAGGCGAGATCAAAGTGGAGGGACACACCAATAATGAAGACCATACGGCATTCAACAAGCCATTGCCTAATTATGAGAAAGGGGAAGCTTCTAAAGGAGAAGGAAATGAAGTAAATTATACCTACTCCAATAATGATAATGTGATCAACATGTTGGACATTAAATATAAATCAATCAATGTGATCACTATTAATGGTGCTAAAGACGCATCTACACAATCAAATGTGGTGACTCAAAGTCAAGCACAAGTTACAATCAAAGGAATGAGTTCCTCACCAAAACTAGCCAAATCTTTAAAAGTACCTATTGTCACCAACCGGAAGTAGTAAGACAAATAGTTACTATTCTTGCAGTAAACTATAACTTGGTGGATCAATTGCAAAGAACCTCTGCTCAAACATATTTGAGTTCCTTAAAATCTCCTCAATGCATAGGGAAATTCTTTAACAATCCCTACATTTTGCAAATGTGTCAAAAGACATTGACGTAGACAAGTTCCAAGAAATGGTAAATCATATCTCAGCACCGCACTATCTCTCTTTTTCAGAAGAAGATGACAAGTCATTGACACATCCACATAACCAACCTCTACATATTGAAGTCCTAATTCATAAATCTCATGTTAGATGTGTACTGATAGATGGAGGCACAGGGTCAAACATTTGTACTCTCAATCTAATAAAGAAGTTGGGTCTCTCAGAAGAAACCATTGATTCAAGAAGTAATATCACTATCAAAGCTTACGATGAAGAAGAAAGATCTTCTAAAGGCTCCATTGTTCTACCAATCATAATAGGACCAGTTGAAATAAATGTGATCTATCAAGTTCTAGATCTACCCTTGGCTTACAGCATACTATTAGGAAGACCTTGGATCCATAAAATGCAAGCAGTACCATCTACTTACCACCAGTGTATCAAATTCCCACATAATGGGGTGGAAGTAACAATTCCTACATATACCAGTTATACTTGCAACAATGTTAAAGCAGATAGTATGGTTCCTCATAACAAGGAAGTTCCAAAAGAAATGGTACCTAAAACTACTAAAGACATGGTTATGAGAAGCTTTGGAAAGACATTAGAACTTTAAGAAATGAGTATGGGAGAATACAAGCTAGACATGACTCCATCATTGACAGAACTTCCAATATCTCCAAGATCTTATGGGAAACCTTCCTCATCTTTCACACCTACTACATCTAAAGAACCATAAATTCACAAAGCAACTGGTATGGTTAAAGAATCTACTTCTCAAGAGGATGAAAAAGAAGAAAAATCAGTCTTGGCTTGGCTTTACAAAGGAGAACCAAAAGAAAATAAGGTAAAACATGTGGAGATATCCCCAGAAAAGTATGGTAAATGATATGACCTTCTCAAACAAATGGGGAATAAAGGGAAGGGACCTTTAATAGACAAAGGAAAAGGACTTGTTGAACCTATACACATATAATTTAAAAATACTAAAGACAAAAGAGGACTAGGTTTCAATAACAAATCTAAAAACCCTACTTCAAGAGATGGTCCAATCTTTGATGAAGTGATGATGAAGAAGAAATAGAACTAGAATAATGGACTTATGAGAGATCATTGCATATTGGTACATATTATCCTGAATATCAAGGATAAATATAAGTACCTAGCTTTGCAACACCACAAGACACTCATGTTCCTTTATTGACACAAGCTACTATTCAAGAAGTAGAGGAAACAATAGAAGACTCTCTAGAAGTCCCATTGATAGAAAAAACTCTTAAAGAAATACCCCAACAACAAGATTTACATCCTAACTGGGGGAAGTTTGTCACAATTTCATATGTCCTAGATTTACCTCACTTTGATGTACAAGTAGTTAATAGAGTACATTAGGTAACTATTCTTGAGTTTCTAAACAGATCAGATGATGAAATAACATATTCACGTGATTATGAATGGGATGTCCTATATGATTCTACCATGGAAATTGAAGTAGAAGTGATTCATAAATTGGCACCAATATTTCAAAGAGGAGAGAGTTCTAACACTTCCCCTAACAAAGTTGTTGTTCCAAAATCAGATGAGATACCATTACCTAGAACTCTTGATGAATAAACTGGTGTTTTACTAGGTCTAGAGGACATTATTAGATTACAAGCAATGAGTTCAATTTTTCTGAGAGAAGAAGAAGAAAGATCAACTGATGAGTCACTAGAGTTAGGTCCACATATTACTAGAAACCACCCTATTAATGATGATTTAACTCTTAATGATATAAACTCTATAGAAGTTAACTTAACAGAACATGTCTTGTCAGTTAATAGTTTTGACACTGACGTGATGTTGTCCTTATAAAAATATGATTCATTATCCTTGATATACCATGACCTAATTGATTAGATGAATTTAGATCCTAATCCTATCATGAACTTTCCTAATGACTACACTTTGTCATGTTATCTAAATTCTTGTGAACCTTATCCTTCTTCCATGAATGCAAGGAGCGTGAACATGTGAGAGGAGGATGTCAAGTTTATTAGTCACAAATTGAAAAATAAAAAGAATAAAAGAACAGATGGTGAAAACCATGTTGTGGCAGTGTTAGATTCTAAAAAAGTAAAAATAAAAGACATATCTGATGGTGAAAACCTCTCAGAGGTGCCAAAAGATGGGATTCTTGATATCCTCCCTAAGCACTTTCAAGAAAGATCTTTAGTTTTGATAGAACCAACACAACCAGTTAACTTGGGCACAACTGAAGTTCCTCAAATTGTTCACCTAGCACAATCCTTATCAGAAGAGGAGAAGATACAATTCACTGAGTTCCTGAAAGAGAAAAAGATCAACTTTGTATGGTCTTACACAGATATGCCTGGACTAGGTCCTAAATTAATAATCCACCATTTATCTATAGCTCATGGGATCAAAGCCGTGAAATAGAAACTAAGAAAGATGCATCCTCATTTTGTAGTACTAGTGAAAGTAGAGCTAGAAAAGTTACTGAAAGACGGATTCATAAGAGTCATCGCTTACGTAGGATGGATTTCTAATGTGGTACCATTATCTAAAATAGATAAATCTATTAGGATCTATATAGACTTTAGAGACTTGAAAAAAGCATGTCCTAAAGATGATTTTCCACTGCCAAACATTGATATGATCATAGATCTAACATCAGGGTATCAAATGTACTCACCAATGGATGGTTTCTTGGGCTATAACTAGATTAAGATTTCTCCTGAATACCAAGAGAAGACCGCATTCACATGCACATGGGGAACATTTTCCTAGAATTTTATGTCATTTGGATTAAATAATGTTGGTGTTACATACCAAAGAGATATGATTACCATATTCCATGATATAATACATAAAAACATGGAGGATTAGGTGGATGATACCTTAGCAAAGTAAAAAAATAAGGATTACTCATATTGAAGACTTGCAGAAGATATTAGATAGCATGGAACAATTGCAACTCAGGCTCAATCCAAAGAATTTTTCCTTTGGAGTTTAATTAGGAAATTTACTAGGGTTTATAGTATCATCAAAATGAATTGAGGTTGACCTTGTAAAATTCAAAGCTATTCTAGAAATGTCACCTCCATGCAACATTAGTCAAATGAGGACATTACAAGAAAGACTCCAGTCAATCAGGAGATTTATGTCACAACTTGTAGACAGAGCGTAACCTTTTACTAAATTGCTACATAAGGGTGTTACCTTCAAATGGGACAAACATTGTGAAAATAACTTTGAAGAATTAAAAGAGTACTTGGCTACTCTTCCTATTCTCATGGCACCCATTCATGGAAAGCAATTACTCCTATACATTTCAGCTATGGCTACATTGCTGGGAGTATTACTGGCTCAAGAAGATGAAACTGAAAAGGAAAGAGAAATCTATTATATCAGCAGAACACTAGTCTCTTATGAAATCAATTGCAACATACTTGAAAAATCTTGTTTAACAGTTGTCTTTGCATCATATAAATTGAGACATTATATGCTATCACATACAATAAAACTTATAGCAAAGATAGATCCTTTGAAATACCTCTTAAGAAAAACAACACTAACAGGAAGGCTAGCAAAGTGGGTCCTAATTTTGAACAAATTTGACATTGAGTATGTGGATAGAAGGGCTAATAAAGGACAAGTCCTCACAAATCAATTAGCTGATTCACCCTTGCAAGATGATGCACCTCTGATAATTGAATTTCCTAATGAAACAATAATGCATTTAATTGAACATCCATGGAAGATGTACTTTGATGGTTCTTTCATGCAACAAGGTTCTAGAGAAGGAGTTATCTTTATCACTCCTCAAGGATACAAGATTCCCAAGGCATACAAATTGATGTATCCATGCACCAACAATATTTTTGAATATGAAGCATTAGTAAATGGTCTTAAATTGGCTATGGAATGGAAGATCATAGAGTTACATGTGTATGGTGACTCTCAGCTTATTATTAACCAAATAAATGGAGACTATCAGACTAAATATGAAAAGTTGATGCCTTATAAACAACTAGTTAAAGACTTGAAAAATTACTTTGTCTTCATCATATTCCAACAAATACCTAGAACAGAAAATAAAGCTGCAGATGCTATGGCTACACTGGCATCCATGTTACAAGTAGAAGAACATCAATTCTGCTATGACTTCTTGGTGGAAGAACTATCCTATCTAGATTTTGATACCCCTGAGTACCAAATAATTTGTGCTTTGAATTCCCAAGACTAATCCCGGTACGCCAAACTCATTTCGTATCTACCTGACCAAATTCTACCCGATGGAATGAAAAATGAGCCTTAATTAGGATAGCATAGTGTTATGTCCTCACTACTAATAACTTATATAGACGAAGTCTCGATGGTACACTTGTTAGGTGTTTAGAACAAGAAGATTTAGATCACACATTAAAAGAAGTCTGTGAAGGTGTATGTGGATCACACTCAAATGGTTTTTCACTAGCTAAGAAACTACTAAGAGTAGGCTATTACTAGCCCACGATGGAAAAAGATGTTCTATTTTTAAAGACATGTCACAAATTCCAAACACATGGAAATCTCATCCATTCTCCTGCTAGAGAGCTCATACCATTTATAACATATTGGTCATTTCAACAATGGGCCTTTGATTTCGTTGGAAAAATATATCCTAATTCTTCAAGTGGACACAAATACATCATTATGACCACTAAGTATTTCACTAAGTGGGTCAAAGTCGTGTCGCTGATCAAAGTCACTGGCAAGTAGGTGGCTATGTTTATCTTGAACTACATTATTTGTAGGTATGGGATAACCTCTTCAATTGTAACAAATAATGGGGGCCAATTTAAAAACCAAGATATCGAATACCTTTGCACATAGTTTCACATTACTCAGCACTGTTCCTCAATCTATTATCCTCAAGGTAATGGACAAGTTGAGGCATCTAACAAAAATATTCTCAAAATCTTACACAGAACTGTGAGTAAGTATGGCAGAGACTAGCATTTATAATTAAATCCAACACTTTGAGCCTACAGAACAAGTATTATAACACCAACTGGAGCCACGCCATTTTCCCTATTCTATGGTGCTGAGGAAGTATTACCTATTGAGGTTGAAATTCTATCTTTGTGAGTATCTTTACAAGGTCTTGTTACTGATGAATAATACCGCATTTATATGATGACTTCATAAGACTTACTTGATTAGCACAGGCAACAAGCATTCGGTCATCTGAAAGTGTACCAAAAATGCATGTCAAAAGGGTACAATAAAAAGGTCAAACCATGACACTTTCAAGTGGGGGATTTTGTTCTCAAAGAGAATCCTAAGAACCAGCCAAATAGAGAGCAGAAAGGAAAGTTTGAACCCAACTGACTGGGAACTTATGTCATTACTGCAACTTTTGGGATTGGAGCTTATTAGTTAGCTACACCTAAGAGAAATGTTCTCCCTGATCCCATTATACTCTACATTTGAAGTGGTTATACACTTGATATCTAGCTAGCAGAGCCTGTGTAGTGAAAATCTCAGAAAATACCAAAAAAAATTAAAAAGTTGATCCTGAAGAAATCCAAAAATAGTGGAAAAAGTCCTAAAAAAAGGTATCATTGGTGAAAACCTAGAAAAAGGTGCCTTGATACTACAAAATAAAAAAATAAACAAATAAAAAAAAATAAACAAATTTGAAAAAAGAGAAAATTTTCTTGATAAAAACCTTGAAAATAAGCATCTTGCTACCAAAAATAAAAATCTTTGTCGAGTGGTGAAAACCTCACAAACATGCATCACTCAAACTCTGTGCTCTATCTATCAATGTACCAATGATCCTAAACCTTCATACTTGTACCTATGCTATTTGGTGACTCTGATTCCTTACAAATGTTGTATCCTTGCTAGGGATTTGTCTGCATTTGCATCTTAGGAATAGTCATTCTGCACTGGGGGCACCTTTGCTAGCATGGTTAGTTTGCATCTGCTAGGTTGTCTAAGATTCTTGTCTAGGATGGTTTTCCTCTCAAAAATAGTATTTCTCAATACTTTACCTAAACGTCACTATCACAAACAAAGGTGTTTCTTCAACACCACCTACCTATAACAGACATCACACTAATGTTTTTCAACACTTTAATCAAGAACTTTAAACGACTTAGTATTTTCAACACTTTAATAAAAAATGAATTAGTGTTTCTCAACACTTTAATCAAACAATATTCCTAAACACTACATTGGATTGCAATTGCTGACAAAGTTAATCTCATATACTCAGACATGAAAACATATTGCTTAATTCCAAATTCTAATTGATGAATCTCTATTGTGCTTGACAATGAATCAACAGTATTTCTTAATACTCCTTAAACACATAGTTTTATATTGGTTTGATTATGACTCTTTTATTTTCCCATGATGTTTCATACTAGGGGCATCTAAGAGGTTATAAAATTTTCTTTGATTGATTATCAATTGGTGATTGTTATGTCTTCTGAGTTACTCCATGATGTCTACTCAAAGACAAAGAGTCGCAAGGACAGGGGGCATAATGTTTTCTTGGTTTTCTGTGTATGGTGATTATTCCAAATGATCTTATACATTTCACCTAACTTGGATGTTTATGGTAAGGGGTGCCAACATAAGTGGATAGACGCATATATCTCGATCCTTGTTAGGTGTAAACTACGGTGAGGTTGAAATAATTTCCTTATCTATTTTCTAAAATCAGATTCTCACTAAGGTGTACGCTACATGATGTACCCAAGGATATGAATTTTCAAGGTCATTAAGGGTCACATATCTTACATTACACTTCAATAGAACCCGATTCTTAAAAGTAAAAGGAGATAACTAACTCGTCATCCTAGCTTTTATGCCTTGATGCCTAAGTTTATTTTTGACATTGCATCCAATACAGATAGTATTCATACTTTCATGATACCAATGGGTATTAGTGATAGTTGTACTATCAGGTGATATCCTTTAGGTGATGTCTATTACAAAAATGCCCAATGATAAAATTTTACAATGTAAACAAATCAGTGACAATCCTAAGAGTCTGCATGTAGATGCATTTAGAGATTGCATGATTCATTTTAAAGGGCAGCATGAAAGGACTTGAGCTTAAAATTATTTCTTGATTCATCTGAAATCCAAGTTAATTACATAAATCAATATTACTTATATTAATGTCATTGCATATCCATGACATACATTCTACATTCATAAATGAGAAAGAGAAAAATACAAAAACAAAGCATTCAAGCATTGCATTTATTTCTACATCCTAAGTGCATCCATACATTTAATTGTATAAAGAAAATCTCAAAAACATTCATTTTCATATTCACTTAGCATCATTTGAAACATATTTATATCAGTATTAAATGAAAAAGCATAAATGATGTCATCACATATCTAAATCTAACTCATCAAGAGACCAAGATAATCATCACATGTGCATCAAATCTAAACATATATTAAAGCAAGAGAACCCATGAACATATCAAAATCAGGAACAACTATCTCAGATATATCAGATATGGATCAAATTAAAAATGTGGAACTATCTACAAAAGAGTATCAGAGTATCAATGAGGAACACATATACATGTATAAATGTCATCGTACAAAAGAATGATTGTAGAAGGATCAAGATATACAATAGGATCTCAAAAATATGACACAATGCACTATCAAGTCTAACTACCACCCTCTCCCTAATGTGGAGGAGGAGGAGGAGGTGATACAAATGGAGCTAGTGGAGGCACGGCCCCCTCAGACTGTTGAGCTATTTGTGAATACAAAGGTTCTCTATGACCCTCTGGCACCGCAGCATGATATAAACCTGAGTAGTGCATTGCTCGCTGTCCCTGGTGAGTAGCTACCTGAGCCTGGGTATCTTTCTCTTCCTTAAGTATGTCTAGTTGTCTGTCACTCTCTCCTCAGAGCTAATCAAATTTGTGTATCTCTGTCTGATCTTAGTTGCTCAAGCTATGCATCCTTGTCAGCAAGAAAGGCCTCTAAAGTAGTGATCCTAGCTCTGAGCTGCTCCCACTCATGCTCAAACTATGTCATGCATCACCATCTCTACCTGATGAGCCTCACCTGTATCATGTCTAGAAGGAATATCCTCTGACCTATCCTATTGAACATCCTAATGATGCTATCGGTGTTGCAGCTAATCTCTAGTCAACAGTGGACCTGGATCCCTCTAGGGAGAAATGAATCTGAAATGAGTCTGCCTCCCACTGCCACTAGCACCCTCTCCACTGCCACCCACAACACCTCCACCCATATCATCTGCATCATCCTGATAATTTGGACCCTCTCCTCTATCTTGAGGAGGGCACCTCCCATCTCATCTCCCCCCATCTCTACCACTGTCTCACCCTTCATCATGTCTCTCCCTCTGAGCTCCCCCTCTGCCTCTAACAGGACATTCGTAAGTGGGATCATAGTCTAAAGGATCCTCAATATGTTGAACTTCCTCCTCAGGCACTATAAACCATGGAAATGGATGTTGTAACATTTGCACATGATAACCATCTGAGCAACCTACATCTGCTACCTCTAACTTAAGATCCCATGGCACTGCTACCATATCTCTAATAACACACTACGCAATCTCATATACCAACTGGGGACCCCACAGTGGTGCCTCATCATGAATCCGTGCATAAATAGATAAATCCTGGCATTTTCCCTGCATGCGGCCGTACTACCTCAAAACCCATGTGACCAAGAATCTCTCAACAATATATCTAGTCCTACCTATCAAGGACCTGCTCTGAAAGAAGTAAGCCATCTATCATCTATCAGAGAGCCACTCCTTGCAGTCAAGGTATGGTTTCCATACTACAATACTCATATCATCAAACAAATGGCTCCAATACTCTACCTTTCCCAGATGGGGCAGTTGAATCCAACCAGAGTACATCTAAACATAAGGCTTTTGATCTAGTCATTGCCTGTCCACTATCGACCATTTAACTAGGATATGCTCGAAGGCCCAGATCTAAAGTACAAGGATACTAAAAATCATACTCTGAGAATATTGATATACAATCTCATGCAACTCTCTATAAATGTGAGCAAGAATACAACTGCCTCATGCAAATCTATGAGAAGAAACAATCATCTTCTCCAGCATGTCTACCCAACTAGCCATAAATCTGTGTTGTCGTCAGTCAGGCATAAGGATGCCTCTGATCAAACCAACTAAGTATACAGGAAGAAAATCATAATGATCACACATGTAATCCCATGTGAGGTAGCGGTGAGCAATAGTATCATCTTCAAAGAAATGTTGTGCCATGGCAATAGCTATCGCAGAAGTGGACTCAAACTGCACCAATTGACCCATCACAGGAACCCTAAGTATGTGCCACACATCCTTGGGTATGATGGTCATCTCACTAGTCAGGTGATGGAAGGTGTTGTGCTCACAATGCCACCTCTCAACCAGAGCAGTCAACAACCCTCGATTTACCCTAATGTCAGGTAAATCACTCAAAGATAATAATCCTACCCACGTGACTAACTTTGCCTCATCGCCGATCAAAGATCTAGATAGTGCAAGGATGTGAATAGGGTACGGTCCTTGGAATGAGACAACATCAAAAGGAACATGTTAAAAAGATAGTAATTGCAGAAAAAATCAAATTAGTATTCTATCTAAAGGTAACTAAGCAGAAACATACTTAGCTAAGTGTTTTGCTCATTAGACAGAGAAAAATAGTCAAACTTGCAAGAAAATTGATTCAAACACCATAAATGATTATATTTCCATGGGGTGCAATCCCTTTTACAAGATTGGATCCCCAATTCCTAGGATGCAATGGGGCATCCAGGAAGCGATCCTATTTTAGTAGGATGTAACGCAGGATACGGCATGCGACCCTGTTCCAACAGGGTGTGAAACTCTTGAAAATCCTATCCACAACTACAAAATGCGATTCAAAATCAAAAAATGGGGTGCAATCCTATTTTAGCAGGATGCGACCCTAAATATGGGAAATGACTTAAAACAAAACTTGCTATAAATTCTAGAAAAATGCACAAAACTGGAATTAGAAAACTTGAAAACGTAGGTTTTTGAGCACTTATTGGAGGTGGGTAGTCAGCTGGACGCTGATGTCAATGGCCGAGCTTGAAACAATGTTTATGCATGGCGACCACCATCTTCTCTAGAGAGCTCTCTGAATTACCAAGGATAAAAGTGAAAATGAATGGGTAAAAAGTGAATTTTGAGCTATATATTTGACTTTTTGAGCTATTTAGGAGCTCCAAAATTCCTCCCAGAACATTGAAACTCATTTTTTTCTCTTTCTGATCAATCGGGAATGAAATCTAATGCACAGACAATGTTCTACACATCACAGTAAAAATTTTATGACAGTTACCAACAAGGCAAAATTGCTCAATATGTTCTGAAAATGATTTGTAGGCTTTACGCAATCAATTTTTTGGGTTCTATATCATCGAATCGCGCATTCTTCATCAAAAATCTTGGTCATACATCATTTTATTAGACTCAGAATTCACATTTTAACGTGATTAACTTGGTAAAATTATGGTTTCTCTTAACACACCTTCATTTCTCCACTTCTTCTAAATTGATTCTTTCTATATTCAATCGATCAGTTCAAGTGATACATCATTTTACATAGGGATTTATTATTTTTCCTTCAATTTTGTTCCCGAGGGGGCATGATCACACTTAAATCAATCAAATTCTTGCTCAAAATAGCATTAAAATGACTTCATTATCAAAAAAACTAAAGGCATCATAGTTCCTTGACTAAGTCAGGACTATTGGATTGAAGGCTTCGGTTCTAACAATCTGGATATCTTATGTCTACTTTTCTTTGATTCTTATTAAGCTCCTTGCAGCTTTGTACTGACCTTCATTTGATCAAGTTCAGAGTCAGTATTATCAATTCTTGGATGAAAACCAAGTTCAGAATTTGTATTTTTAAGATCTTTTCTTATTGACCTTTGTTCGATCAAGTTCAAAGTCAATTCTATATGTTTAGTTCAATCAAGTGCAAGACTGATCTCATCAAATATTTCATTCAATCAAGTGCGAAATTCTCAAACTTTCTGAAGTCAACTTCAAAACTTTCTTTGAATCAATGTGATTGATGGGGAGGTCACCTAACTCTCTGAAATTCCTACTCTCTTCTAGGAATCTCACCTGGAATCCTATTCAATTCAGGACTCTCTAGACTCACCTTCGAGTCTCTTAGGGCTACTCTAAGACCCTAACCAGAAGGACTTTTCTATTCCCTCTCTCCTAGGTTCCCTACCCACCGAAATGTATTACTCCTCACTGTATCTCACTCTTCATGACTGAATTCATTACAGTCATGCACTTTCTGATTTATCTATC
>MU226078.1:422179-450496 GCA_018584345.1 Thuja plicata
AAACTTGACTAGCTTCTCATCTAACACAAATACAGAAACAAACATAATGTACAAGGTGGATGCTTCTTGACTGTCACAATCCATTTAGCAGATTATCAGAGTCAAGAAGCACCCATATTATCTAACATAAACAAAACAACACTTTACAGAAATCTACTCAGAACAACAAAACACGCAAAATATAGACAAACTTCTCTTTATTGATTAGACAGAAGATTACAACTCTCTGCTAGTCTATTCTCTGCAACTAACTCACTGAACTGAACTATCTGAACCCTTTTCACAGATTCTTCTTCTCTATTTATCTCTGGCTTCTCCTCGATTCTGTAACCCTGGTGGTTACCTGTCGAGCTTAGTCCTCCAGCTGTTCTCTGTTCTCCATTCTTGTCTGCAATCTGTCATCACCTTCTCTGCATGTTCGACACTCTGGTCATCTCTTTTCCTTTGTGTCATTCCTTTTCTGTTTGGCGGTTAAGACTTTTCAATGTCTTCTCCTTCTGACACGTCAGCATATTTGACCATTTGACTGTTTGTTTTCCATCGTGTAGTCGCGTATGAAAATCACCTTTTAAGTCTTGTTCTGCGACTAAGCGATTACCTGCTCGTCGCGCTCTCGCAATGTCTTTACATGACTTGGCTTTTACCTCGCGACTGAGCGATGACTCTTTATCACGCACCCGCAATGCATTTACCCGAGCTGTGTTTTGCGTTGCGACTGAGCGATGAGCTCAAGTCGCATACCCGCAATGCATTTTCATTAACTACTCCTTGCTCTACGAGTGTGTGATGCACATTAGTCGTGCACTCGCTGCACTTCAATCCGAGCTGGCCATATCTCAGCGACTGAGTGATGAGCTCAAGTCGCGCACTCACCGTGTTATAACCTGAGCTATTCATTCCTTTGCGACTGAGCGATATGATCAGTCACGCACTCGCTATGTTTCTACTCGAGCTGTTATCTACTCTGCGACTGAGCGATGAGCTCATTGTCGCGCTATCGCACTGTCTAGAGATGAGCTGCCTTTTCTTCTGCGACCTGGCGATGCCTCGGGTGTCGCTCACTCGCACACCATGACTTAACTATTTGTCTTCACAACTGAGCGATTGATCACCCATCGCACACTCGCTACGCGCTTCCCCGAGCTGACTTTTTCCTGGCGACTGAGCGATCCAAGGCTCATCGCATTGTCGCGCACTATTTTTCCCTGCTAGCCGTCTGCGACTGAGCGACTAGTTCCTCGTCGCGCACTCACGCACTAATAGAGTTAACTCATAACTAGCTCGCGAGTGTGCGATGCATTACTTTTCTGCTCTCTGCTGGCTCCGTGACTGAGCGACTAGGCAAAACATGACTTGCTCGTTGAAAGACTTGTATCAAAACTTGTTCAAAAATTGCTGGGGCTAGGGTTTTGAGCTAACCCTAGGGTGCTTTGCACCAGTGCTTCTTGCCACATCTATTCAAAGAGGGGAAAATGTAAACACCCTAATTTGGTATGCTCTGACCATAGAACTTATTTTCCCTCAGTGTGATCATACCCCTAATTATGTTAAGACAATTCTTCAATTTATTGGCATAATTCATTTAAATCAAATTTAATCTCCCAAGTTATTTAATCACTAAATCAAATTAATTGTCTTAGCCAATTAAATCAAAATAATTCAATTCCATCAAAACAAATCAAAAATGTTGGCAAGTTGACAATCAGAGTGTATATGAATTATTTTGTGTTGTCATTATGGCAACAAAGTCATTTGGAGTTTTGTCAAGTAAAACTTGGAAGATAAAAATGGCTAAGTACAGAAGACAGAAAATAATAGAGATATGTAGTCGATCAGAGCACCAGTGCATGTGTGTACAATCGAGTCAAGATATGCGCATTCATACTTAAGCTCTATGATATGTTATTTAGCATACCCTATACATGCATGGTACATAATGACAGTATGGAGAAGTTACAGGAAGATTAAGTGCACTAATAGTTCAGAAAATAGAGTATGGAGCCGACCTCAGTTTTTGGATTAGCGTATAATATTTTATTATGTAAAGGTTATGCACCTAATGTAATAAGTTTGTAAATATTTCTTAAACATTATTGTAATCACGCTTAAGCCAATTTTTTTGGAAGCGTTGTGTATGTTGTTTTTGGGCCAACTAAGGTCTTATTTTTAGTCGCGTCTATTCAGGCATGTATATATACTAGACATGTACTTTTGTATTAATGTGTCGATGAAAAGTAAGAAGAGAAGATATTCAGAAGATCAATATGAGCAAGCTAGTATGAAGTAGAATTCTACAAGAGATAAAATTATCAACGCATAAATGGAACTGAATAGACAACAGTGTCATTATAGCAGTTCATTTTTGATATAGTGTATATCAGTTATCTGAAGGTTGTAGCCTTCATCTTATTGAGCAGTGAGCTTTGGCAATGAGCCAACCACCTCTAACAGGGTTTTTGTAAAGAGTCCTAATAGGGTCATTGTACTTGAATTGTAAAGACTACTCCTAATAGGGCAAAGGAACTTTAACAAGTTCATTATACTAGTACAATCATTTGTGGGTACTAATTCCCTCCGGGGTTTTCCTCTGATCAAGGTTTCCTCGTAATCATATCTTGTGTTATGAGTTATTGTGTTATGCTTCATTTGTTATCTATTTGATTCAATTTTAAATTTTCTGGATTATAATTAATAGACAAACACTGATTCACCCCCGCCCCCTCTCAGTGTTTCTAATAATTGGTATCAGAGCTCTGGTCCTCTAAAAAAAAAATTAACCACTAGAGGAGATCATGGATGCAGCAGAAGCAAAACATCTGAAAAAGAATCTTGAAGCAGCCCTTGAAGGTCTTGATAGATCTAAAAAATAAAATGAAGAACTAAAACTAAAAGTTGATGGCTCCCAAATGCTGATCAAGAAATTAAGAAAAGATTTGAAATATTGCTCCACAAATGATTTGGGAAAAATGGTCAAAAAGATGAATGAAGAGAACATGTGTTTGAAAGATAAGATTAAATATCTGAATGAACAACTTATAGATAGCTTAACAACTATTGAAGAAAAGACCAAAGAGAGTAAACAATTAGATGATGAACTTATGCAAGCAAACATGAAAATATTGGAGTTGGAAAACATCAAGAAAAATATAGAATCTGAATTAACAGAAGCAAAAGATAAGATTGATAAACTACACACAAGTTCTGATCTAATTCAATCACAACTTTATGCACATAAGCTAAAAGGTGATACTACTGGTGTTGGATACAGTGTATCTCAAATTGAAATCAATTCAATGCAAGAAAGAAAGAAAGCACAAGAGTCATCTACTGAAGCAAAGAAAACTAAGAATCTTGCAGAGGCTAAAATAGAACCACCTAAAGAAGAACTCAACCAAGTTAACATAACTTGTTATGCTTATAACAAGCATGGACACTTGGCAAGAGATTGTAAACAAGTAAGACCTTTCAAAGGATATTGTTACTCCTATAATAAATTTGATCATAGGGCTATTCATTGCAGAACAAGCCAAAGAAATCAGTCATAGCAGAGTCAAAGAAATATGAATCAACACAATCAGAGAAATCAACCTTAGAGAAACTATCAGAACATTACATGTCAAATATGTAATTACAATGGACACACAGCCAAGCAGTCTAGCATGATAAACAATATCAATAGACCTCCAATCATTTGTCACTCATGTGGAAAAGCTGGACACATCTCAAGGTTTTGTAGATCCATAACTCAAAAACAAGAGAAGCCTAAAGAATCATTATCATAAGATTCAAGTAAAATATGGGTTGAAGTAAAGAAAGATAATGATGAGAACAAGGTAGTAGATGCATCCATACTAGACACACCTTCTACTTCTAGTTAGGTGACCCTCATGATCTTAGGGGGATCTATTCTAGCTCTAAACTCCTACATGGATGGTGTACACACCTCTGAGTATGTGCCTATGGATTCATATAGTTGATCATGAAGTATGGAAGTATGCATGAACGCATAGCTTGTACCTTGTCAGAAGCAAAGATTGAAATTCTATGTGTTAACCGTGTTACAGCTTTGAGCATTAAATGTAGTAACTTTTATATAAGCCAGTAAATGATCTTTTATCCTCACTTTGCATTCGAGATTGAGCATTCAGAGAGTGCAGCAATAGTTAGCATCAAAGTGTTGAAGGATAAACCAATGGTTTATTAGCAAGATGAATCAAAGTTGAAACGGAACCCTAGCGGACATGTTGTTTCAAAATCTCAAGAAACCCTACTTAAGCAAGTCACAAGTAAGTAATGGCTACTCCTACAGTGTTTGACATCTTTGAGAAGAAGAGATATGTGTTTAAGAAACATCCATTCAAGTCTCTATTAGATGATGTAGAAGGGGCATTCTCCAAGACTCCGCTAGGAGTCGTGCATGTAGAGGACATTCATGCTTACATCTATTGTAAGAAGGAAACTGTTTGGGATAATAGCATAGCAACACTCATGGTATCTATGATGAAACTAAACTACTCTTTCAAGGATGAATTCTTACATCTTGTTGATAACCTTATCTTCGAGTATTCAAACATGCATGAGTTCTATGAACCAGAATGGGTTAAAATCCTACTTAGTAGGATACATGATGATCTATATTGGATTGGTGAAGTTCCTGTCCACATCACTGCTGATCTTATTCATGAGATGACCGAACTCCCTAAGGTTGGACCAGTTCTTCCCACTGGTAAAGATGTAAAGAAACAGGTTAAACAAGCATGCTTATCCAGAAGTGGTAGGTACGGGATGACTGTTGATCCTAGTAAAGAGGATGATATCAAAGTCATTACCATGATACTCGGCTACAAGTTACAACATGCTAGCAGACTCAATAATGTATTTGCAGCAACAATTCTAGCAACAATAAGGATGGTGAGAGATAATACATAGTATAATCTTTGTGAGATATTGCGCGCATAACTAATTGAGAACATAAGAGCTATCAAGCATGACAAGAGAAAAATATTCATATTTGGCTCTTTGATTATCTACTTATACTTCCACATCGTTGGTAAAGTCTCTAATATTTACCTAGATAGGAGAAAACCCACTATGTCTCAGATATCACTAAAGGCTACATCAGAGAGCAGTGTTAAGGATTCTATGGACATGGAGATCAAAATATTCAGGATAAAGATGCAGAAGAGGTTCAAAATACCAGAGAAAATAGTTGATAAGTACAAAGACACCATATGTTTCATGGTGGAAAATGACTATACTTGCATGGAAGCGGTTGAGCCAAGAACCAAATGGATTCATCCACTTGGATATGAAGTTGAAGAACATGTGCTGGAAGGATATGCACAAGTTCTTTTGTCTGCGCCTAAAGATCCAAAGGAACCAAGATGGGGTATATACAGAGAGAAGACAATTCAAGTTGATTCTATCTTATACAATGTAGATAAAAAGAGGAAGGCATCAAGGATTACATCCAATATCCTTAAAGTTTATGGGGTCACACAAGAAGACCTAGAAAAAGATAGGGAAGATAAGATTGCAAAAGAACTCAAGCAAACTCCTGCAGAAGTGAAAATAGAAAAATCTGATGACATTCCCATGAAGAAGAAGAATAAATCTAATGAAGTTACATCTGCACCATCAACCACTATTGACTTGGATTCCTCTCCACCATCAGTACCAAGAAAGATGAACAGAAGAAGGAAGCAAGTTCCCACAAGTCACCCATCCTCAAGGACAATAAGGAGAAAGGTAATGAACACTCATGCCCCTCCTGAGGTAGGATTTAGACCTAGTCTGACAGTCTTGAGGAACAAAATTGTTAATGAAGGTAGACTAGACTCTATTAAGAATGTTTATGAAAAATACCAAGAGATAGATAAATCAGAAATTCATTCTATGATCATCTCTCATATGATCAAGTTTAAGAGGTCAGTATTGGAACTTAAGACAGTCATACCAGACAAAGTATGGAACATACTTGACCTATTGAAAAGGAAAGAAACTGAAGAGGATATGAGGATAAGAGAAGACACATTAGACAGTCTTCTCCCTATTTTCTCACATGATGAGAAAGCTATACTATTGGATTTGGTAAAACCTCATCTCAGAACCAAAACTAGAACTCTTCATATTATGAACAAAGAGTATGAACTGGTTGGTGAAGAGACTCAGAAAGCATTTGAGTGAGTATTTTTGGATAGACATATGTATCTATCAATGGCGCCTACAACAAAGGTGACTCTATTCCCTCCCAAATAGGTTAAAGAACCAGTGATTCCAAATGCGCCTATGACAGGTCCACAGGATTCAGCGCCCATAGTTTCAACACTTTCTGATATAGCCAAAGATTTAGAAGAAACTATTGTGATCAATGATGTTAATATATCCATGATAGCTTCAAATAATGACATGGACAAATTCAAAAAAGCATTTGTCAGCATTGAAGAAATAGAGAAGGTATGCACGGATAATACTTCCTTACAACAAGATGAAGCTCCTCTTAAAGATTCAACGGATTTGAATAATGAGGAAGATAATGAATCTAATGAACCACCTGTTATGGAGATCCCAGTGAAAAGTGAATGTATGGATACCATTCAAAATACTATATTCACTCCATCTATTCAACCATCAACTTCATTGTTGTCAAGTTTAACCCCTGACTTAGCAAGCCTAGATGCATGGGGAGAAGAAGATTTGATCAAGATCAGTGTCTTAGCCATGGAGAAAGCCAAAGAGAAATAAGTTATGAGAAACACTCTCTTTCTAGAGTCAGTGAAAATTTTGAATGACTTAGTGCCAACAGATAAGAAAGTGGCTAAAATTCAGTTAGTTGATGATGTAGATAGCATCCTAACAAGCTTCAAGGCACACTTCACAAGTTTAGTAGACTCAGCTACTAGAACTGCAGAGGAAGAGTATAAAAAGGAAAGATTGAATGAATTGGTAAAGAACTTCTCTTTAGATCTCAATTCATTGAAGATTGGTCAAACTATTTTAAAAGAGTTGGCATCAAAAGGAAAGAAAGCACTAGCAAATTGCATGGACAGAGGCAAACTCACTTCTGAGCACATCAAGAAGATTAAGGAGGTAGATATCTTGGTTGATAACATAAGGAAATCAATTGAAACATCATCCCAAGACATCAATATATGCTAAAATATCTATCAAGGGTAGATAGACAAGATTGAAAAAGCTAAAATGGAGATCAGTAAGATAAGGATCAGGCAAACTCAACTCAGAAATGCACTTTCACCTTCCTTAGTTGTTTTGAACGAAAACATCAAACAGATAGATGCAACCATTTCCACCTATGATCAAGGACCCTGCATGGATCTAACAAAGATGGAGAAGCTTACATATTCCTTATGCGCCCATCTTCAGATAGTGGATGCACTGAAGGCATTCTAGCAGCAAGAGATCAAAAATCTTCAGATTGCTTATCTAGATGTATACTTGGAGTAAGTACCCAAAGACTTACAATTTTGACACCTTTGTCATTAATGTCAAAGGGGGATTAATGTATGTATGTATATAAGGAGTATGTTATATAGCCAAAGTTATAATATACAATATTTGTTGTTGAGTCAAAGTTTAAAAACAACTTCGCCACATTCCTTTGTTGCTATTAATGACAAAGGGGGAGATTGTTGGCAAGTTGACAATCAGAGTGTATATGACTTATTTTGTGTTGTCATTATGGAAACAAAGTCATATGGAGTTTTTTCAAGTAAAACTTGGAAGATAAAAATGGATAAGTACATAAGACATAATAGAATAGAGATATGTAATCGATCAGAGCACCAGCACATGTGTGTATGATCGAGTCAAGATATGCTCATTCAGACTTAAGCTCTATGATATGTTATTTAGCATACCCTATACACCAATGGTACAGAATGACAGTATGGAGAAGTTACAGGAAGATTAAGTGCACTAATAATTCAAAAAATAGATTATGGAGCCGACCTCAGTTTTTGGATTAGCGTATAATATTTTGTTATGTAAAGGCTATACACCTAATGTAATAAGTTTGTAAATATATTTATTGTAATTATGTCTTTAACATTCTTGTAATCACGCTTAAGCCAATTTTTTTGGAAGCGTTGTGTATGTTGTTTTTGGGCTGACTAAGGTCTTGTTTTTAGTCGCGTCTATTCAGGCATGTATATATACTAGACATGCACTTTTGTATTAATGTGTCGATGAAAAGTAAGTAGAGAAGATATTCAGAAGATCAATATGAGAAAGCTAGTATGAAGTAGAATTCTACAAGAGATTAAATCATTAGCGCATAAACAGAACTGATCAGACAATAGTGTCATTATAGAAGTTCATTTTTTTATATAGTGTATATCAGTTATATGAAGGTCGTAGCCTTCATCTTATTGAGCAGTGAGCCAACCACCTCTAATAGGGTTTTTGTAAAGACTCCTAATAGGGTCATTGTACTTGAATTGTAAAGACTGCTCCTAACAGGGCAAAGGAACTTTAACAGGTTCATTATACTAGTATAATCATTTGTGGGTACTAATTCTCACTAGGGTTTTCCTCTTATCAAGGTTTCCCCGTAATCATATCTTGTCTTATGAGTTATTGTGTTATGCTTCATTTGTTATCTATTTGATTCAAGTTTAAAGTTGTTGAATTATAATTAACAAACAAACACTGATTCACCCCCCCCCCCCCCCNTTCCCCCCCCCCCCCCCTCTCAGTGTTTCTAACAAAAACATGGCTAAAGTAATTAATAAAAGGAATTAAATAAATCCTAAATTACATTTCCATTTGCAAAAAGGAAAATTCAAATCCCTAACCAATAGGAGTTAAATCACTTGGATCACCTTACATGGACCACCAAAGATTCAATCTCCACCTCTCTTCCACTTTACATCCTAACCTCTCATTGACCAAATTATTTTATAAATAGAATGAATTTTAAGATCAATGGGCCCCTAATTCTCAATTGTTGAAAGCATCCTTATGCTGCCCCTCATTTGAGTTTTCAATTTGCAAACTTATGTTGCTAGTATTCTTAGAGATATTTATGCATTGTAGCTTAATTCTTCATTGCATTGTTATAATCTTCAATTTTAGAGCTAAAATGAACATTTATTGAGCATATAGGCTAGTTTCATTTGAATCTTCCATTCTAAGTTGTATATGTCACTGATTAATGCATAATTTGAGGGAAATTATAGCATTATTCACACTCTTCTTAGATAGGAAGCAATAAGTCAGTTTTAGTGATTGATTTGCTTGCTTATTCCTTGTTTTTCACTAATATAATGACTTATTGAAGTGTTGTGTTGCAAACAACAGGTACACAAATAACACACACATATTCTTGATGAAAATGGGATTGTAACTACATCAATTCAATATACTAATGTGTAGTAACGATTCATTATGGGTCCTAATGTGTCCTGATTGGGACGTAAGGGGTCCTAGGGCCACCTACAATGCATTTGGCAACAATAGATGCACTAGGCATGGACTAGATGGAAATAAATATTCTATATTCTATGAATTCCCAAGGATTTTTAATTATGTAAGTGTTGTGCAATGTATTCAAACCTAACTTGACACAATAATATTATTATTATCAAAGGTGTAACAAACTCTTATAGTTTTGTAATACAAACCATTTGCTCTCTCTCTCTCTCTCTCTCTCTCTCTCCCTTAATCAACCCAATGGCTTCGAGGATTCAAATAGCTCTGAGATGTACTTTCAAGAAAACATAAAAAAAATCACATCTTTTTTTGTGTGCTCCCCATCAGGTTTACCCATGGCTCAATAACGATAAAATTAGATGAAATGATATTGTAGATCTATTTTTTAGCTACCTAACCATATAATTTATTTTGAATTCTTATTATGTTAAGCTTTTCATCTCTAATTTATTTTGTATGTATGTCTGATGTTTGTCAAAAACCAATGTGTAGTATTTTGGGCTTAGATTTTGGCTCATTCGTCAAATTTTGCCAAAATTTATTTTTGTAGAAACTAGATTCCACTCTACACACATCAAAAAAAATAAGTTTTGATTTTCGATTATTTTTCAATGATTTCTAGGGGGAGCACACACAAATTTCACTTTTTAAAGATATGTCACTCATAAAATTCATTAAAACTCATATATTCATTACAAATTTAGCAAAAAAATATAGGATAAACTACGTGGTGATAACTCCTCACCATAGTGATTAAAAAAATAAAAATAAAAAGTTAAAATTTTAGGGGGAGCACACCAGACACTGTGTTATGTTTTTCACAAAAAATAGAACCACTTTTTGTGCTCCCCCTTTTTGAGGGCCTTAAACTCTATCATTTAAAAAAAATGGTAGTCTAAAAGCTAGATTCATAGTACTATAACTCTTGTTCTTTTTGCATCTTTAAATTTTGACTCTAACTATCCTCAATTTCTCATCGAAGTTCAGAGTTTTCTGAATTCATAAAAAGGTGGCATCTTATACCCCAATTTGGGTCCCCCTTCTTTGTACACTTACCCTGATATGTCCTAGGTGTTTTTGGCTAAAACTTTCATAGATCCTGAAATTGTACCTTCTCTGCTCATATTTGATTCGACAGCTCTATATCCTATTCTTCCATGTATAAACATGGGAAAAAGTTTGTGGAAAGGGATTTTCCTTTGTCAACCCCCTATTTAGGTATCAACCTTAAAAATGAAATAAATTTGCATAAAGGGAAGTACATAAAAAGGCAAATCATAGATTCACTTTGCATAAACCCTCATGGATGGACGTAGAAATCGTTCATACCCATGAAGATGCTTGAATGTACTTAGAATCCAAAGAGTTGACCTTGGAATGTAATATAGAATCAAGGATTCCTTCACAAATGCATAGATATTGAATGTAGATATGCTTGATGATCACTTACAAAGAGGAGATAAAATGTGGATGAAGGAATTGATCTTCTTGCTTGATTTGAGAATTCCTCTACTTTTCCATCATGGGTGATAAACTTGCATCAAATGGAGAAGATTTAATTGGATTTGAATGATCTTCAAGAATTAGAGACTTGGAGATATTTATCTTGGATGCTTACCTTCAAATCTTGAACCCAATTGCTCTTGCTTGCTTGAAATCTTGAAATATTTGTTACCAAAAATGGTTGCATATATTCATTCGATACACAATAAGTAGTGATAAGGTGTTCTTATACTAAATCCACCATTTTGGGATTTAAATTTGATCCAAGCCAACCACAAATGAAAATCTCAAAATAGGTCCCCGACATCGAGCTTTGAGAAAAGTTTGGGCCCCAAAACCCAGTGACATATCACCATTAGCGATGTGTCCCATAGAGAATGGGCTCAAATTTCAATGGGAGAGAGAATAGAAGTGGGAGGAGAAAATAAGGTTGCTAGGATCAACCATAATGGGCATTCGGACCTTGAAATCACCAAAATGGAGCCTAATAGTTCCTAAAGAATCCAATTATGGGTGCTAATTTTTTAGGAATATAGATTTATCCCCCACTTTAGTGGGAGTATGATAAAAACTCATGCTCGTGATAAATTATATCAATGTGTGAGATCAATCTTATCAAGGTCAAGGAGATAAAAAAATCAATCCCCCAAGTGAATCAAGTCTTCATCAAATATGAAACCGAGAGAGAGAGAGAGAGAGAGAGAGAGAGAGAGAGAGAGAGAGAGAGAGAGAGAGAGAGAGAGAGATTTCTTTACTATGGATCACACAAAGAGAAAGTGCTACAAAATATGGCATTAAAGGTCTAGCAAGTTGTGTTTTGATATTGAAACCATCAAAGAGGATCGGTCCTTAAGGAAGATATTGTCTCTATTAATGGGTCTAAAAAGGGTGATTATTCCTAAGGAAATCATTATCTCCATATGGATCAAGAAAAGGAAAGAGTGGTCCTTAAGGAAAGCATTGTCTCTATTAAGGGGCCTAGAAAAGCAATCATGCCTAAGGAGAGCATTGTCTCCTTATGGATCAAAGAAAATAAATCAAGCCTAAGGAAATCATTATCTCCTTAGGGATAAAAGAAGGAGGATCACTCCTTAAAGAAAGCATTGTCTCCATTAAGGGATCTGCCAAAAGGATGAACATAAGGAAAGCATTGTCTCCTTAGCCATCCATAAGAGAAGTTGTATATGTGTGAAAAATGTGAAACATGGAGCAAAGTGTATGTCCCCATGTTAAAGCATTTTCATATGCCTTAATGGGAGCAATGACTTTAACAAAGCATACATGCACCCACAATAAATTTTTCCACTATGAGATGCCCCTAAGAAAGGATAAATCAAGGGAAATGAACACATGATAAAAAATAACATGAAAGGGGTCTACTAAATATGGGTTCTATATGATCATATGATCATAATACATGAGATATTATATCAAAATAAAATTTCATAATCCCCCAAAGATAGTAGTACTATAAGAATAATAGAAGAATGTCTTGTAAGAGTTACAAAGAAGAGTCTTTTTGGGTCGACATCACGGAGACCAAAAATAATAGGTAGCTACCATTTTGCATCTTCCCCAATCAGACAACACAGTGGTACATTTACAAATAGTGGCACATCCATGACATAAATTGTAACAAAATATAGAAGAATTGAGATACAAATAGAAGAATGTCATGATATTTTGATTTCTTTATCACCTTGCGCCTACGGAGAAACAAGGACTATTTAAAGAAATCTAAACAAAATATATAACATGCAACACATCACCGGAGAAGCGTTTTACAACAAGCAAACACATAGAATACACCACACAAGAGGATATATTCAAGCATATTTCCTCGCCCCCTATCTCGATCTATAGTGTTTAGGGAAGGTGGGAAATGTGTAAGAGGAGAAACATCAAGCATAGTAGATAGAACAATAGCCCATTAAAATCAAGGATGATTTCATTAAAATGAGTCACTTTGTTGAATTTTTCTGAATGCTAAGATTAAGAGATAGTTGATGTGAAAACAAAGCCAAAAAATCATGATTAACATCAATAAGCTAAAATATATCATCAGAATCACTAGCATGAATATCACCATTAGTTGCATTAGGAACATCAAAAGCATCATCATCAAGAGTAACTTCTTCATCCAAATTAATTGTAATATAATCCATACAAATAGAATTGTCATGTTTGTTCAATTTCATATTTTTCAAGTTAAACTCCTCCTTTGGCTCAAGCATTGGTTAATCCAAGGGAATCAAAGAATTAGTAGGTTTTTTGGGTGATGAGATTTTTTGGGAATCACATTTATAGGATCTAGCATAATGTTTACAACAGTGGTCCTGGGCACAATGGTTACTCTTAGTTTTACTAGAAATTGGGTTTGCTTCAGGATCAATCAACATTGGGCCCTTTTCTTATTTAGGAGGAAGAACAAAAGGAACCATAGTAGGTTGAGAGATAACATTAACAGAACACTTATGATATAGGAGGTGAAACTAAATAATATATAGGAGCTTAAGGTGGTCTAGGAAGAAGTCCACATCCGGGGATAGTAGACGGAATATCCGTAGGTTTTGTAAGCCCGCAAATATTTGGTATTTAGTAGGATATATATGATCAGAAGAGGTTATCTTTGTGGGGTTGAGTTGGTTGAAAAATAGAAGACCAAAATAAATCAAGGTCAACAGACTCTCAAGGAACTGAAGGCTAATAAATTATATGGTTTATAGTCATGATTTGTCCATTATGAGGAAATTTCAAGCATTTATGAATAAAAGAGGCTGCATGCTTCATGGAGTAGCCAAGAAGACCAATTTTGACTTGAAATTGATCAGAAGTTGGAATGACAGTAAAGATAAAAACTAAACATTTACCACCAACTCCAACTAGAAATGAAATGGAACCATGGGAAGGATAAAGAAAACTATTGCATGTTTGAATCATAACATCATATTTTTCATAGAAATCGCATTGTAAGTTTCTATTGAAAATATGTTCTTTAGTGATCACATTCACCATGAAACTACGGTCAATAAGAACACCACGAGAATGAAGAACATTAACCTTTGTGACAACGTAAAGAGGACCATCAAGTACTTTAATTATTTCAGTAGGGTCAAAAGTAATGCAAAGCTCAAGAACGGGTTTGGGTTTAGGTTTGGTTTGATCAATGAGGTTGACAATGTTATTGGCCTCATTACACTTATCAACGTAGTCAACAATATGAGTGTAAGAAGAAGGCAAGGTTTGAGTAGACTCAACATTATTGGTGGAATGATCTGGAAAAGGGTTGGTATGAATTTGAAAGTTTTTTTTTCTGGAGGTGCTATGGATTTTTTCCCTTGATCATTAACATCCTCAACAGTTATTGTATTGGAAAATGAGGTATGAAATAACAGATTTCAAATGGAAATGTGTTTCAGTAGCATGACCGGGTTGACGATAGTATTGGTAGAAAGCTTTCTGATCATAGCGTTTGGGTAAAGGTTTGGATGTATCAATTGGCTTAACAAGAGGAATATTTAACACTTTATCATTAATCAACTTCATCATCACATTATGTAAAGATTCAAAAATTTGAGTAAAATTATGAGAAGGTATAAAAACAAATGGCAAAGTAGCCATACCTTTGGATGTTGATACCACTTGTTCATCAACATTGTTGGTTAAATTTTTTTATCTTAATGTAGTTCATGGTTTTTGAAACTCATTTAAATTGTTGTATGTGGAATCACTCTTATCAACTAGAGCCATTGGAGTGGTGCTCTCAAACTAACTCACTTGAAGCTGCTAATTATGAAGCACTACACATAATTGAGTAAAAGAGGAAAATTTAGAAACTAAAATCTTATCTCTAATGTCTTTTTTGTACATTAGAAATGAAAATATATTGCACATCAATAGCAGGTATAGGATAATAAATCATCTAGCATGAAATCGGTCAATTTTTCTCTAACTCTTTGTTTATAATGCATTAAATCAACTAAAGAAATATTAGGACCAATGTAGTTTTGAAATTGTTGGATGAAAGCATTAGCAAGGTTTTGGAAAGAATCAATAGAATAAGGAGACAAAGAACAATACCATTGCAAGGCTATAACTTGAAAGGTTCTAGTATACAATTTAGCCATGAACCTATGATTATGAGAAAAATCACTACATAATATTTGAAAGGTTTTGACATGGGTCAGATGGTCACCTTTACCATTATAAGTCACAAGATGAGAAATCTCCATGTATTGTGGAATAAAGGAATGGATGATATCCATAGAAAAAGGACTAGAAATGTCACAAGTAGGAATATTGAACTTGCATTGTGTCATTGAAACAATTTTTTGTTGCAAAGAAGACACAATTTTGCCAAGCTATGAATAGTAGAATCGGTAGAAAGAATGATAGGAGGAGATATGATTAAAATGTTTGGAGCATTATGAAAAATGGAAGGAATGGTAGAATATGAGAGGAACGCTATTGTAAGTGGGCATTGATGAAGGTAAAAAAATATATGATGCACTTGAAGGAATAGTAGAAACAATATGATTAGAAATGCTAACATGTGTAGCATTGAGATTTTGAATAGAAGTTATTACGATAGGTGGAGCATAAGTGGATATAGTAGGAATGATGGTAGAAATAGGAATAGAGGTCTCAAAACTAGTAGTAGGTGGAATAAAACCTAGCTCTTGAGCACAATCTCTAATAGGCTTGACATTTTTATGAATGAGATGAGAGATACTACGCAAGATGTTAACATGATATTCTTCATTATGAATTAACTTCCTTAAGCTCTGTAGAACGGAAATCACTTCAGGATTATAGTTTTGTTTTCCTAACCATTGTTCAAGTTTCTCAAAGTCATTGGAAAGTTTTTGGACTTGCATATGAAGGACTCTTAAAACCCTGTCTTCATCATGAGAAGAATGGGAAGATTTTTTCTCCATGATAGGATTAATGTCACTAGTATGTATGTTGGTCTCATCAAGATTCCAACGAAAAATAGAACGCTCGGGATCAAAAGAACATATAAGTATATGACTTCTCCTAACTAAATTACTATAAGTAGGACTCAAAGTAATAACACTCATTCAAAAGGGAATGAAAGAAAAGGGAAAGATCTAATGCAATTTTAAAATTTGGAAGAGATATATGCAATAACAATGTTTTTATGATAAGTACCTCTAACTAACAAATTTAAAGATTTCATATAAAACATGAAAAGTATATAGAATCTTGATCCAATTATGAAAATGAAGAATATGTAATGCATACGATGTAGATCTAAACACCAAATCAAGTTTGTAATGTAATAAGTTGGGTTCACCAAAATATATAGTAGGTGAACCAAGGCATACAATTTAGGAAAGACATGATGTAAATATTTTCTACCACAATGCATACAAATGAGATCATGGAAAGAGGATCTAACTACCAATTCAAAAGAATGTAAAAGGATTCAAGTTCACTAAAATGTGCAATAAGAAAATGAATGCAAGGGTGTAATAGTTAAAGTGATAAATGAATTACTTCCCAATTTCATTAATTGCACATTAGGAAGGAAGAATTCCCCCAATAGGCTCAAGAGATGACTCAAGAAATAATTAGGGACAAGATCGATTCTTCCTTAAGTAATGTAAAGAATGAAATGAGAATGATTAAGTAATGTAATTGATCTATTAGGGAAGTGACTAAAAAATTGTTGAAATTGACTGTAACAGAGAGATAATGAGTTGAAACTAACAGAAATAGAAACCAAAAGATGATATTGGCTTGTGACATAAATTTGAGCTCAAAATGGCTAGGACACGTTGAGATTGGTGATGTTTCCCCGAGACAAGTTGATTTTGGCAATGTGTCCCCAATTTTTTTGGCTGAAACTTTCATAGATCCTACAATAGTACCTAGTCAGTTGAGATGTGATCCAATGGATCTATATCTTGTTCCTACACACAAAAAATGGGAAAAGGTTGTGGAAATTAGTTTGTCTTAGTCAAACCGCTATTTAGGAATCAACCTTAGAAATGAAACAAATTTGCATTAAGAAATTAGATGATAATTCAAATGCAACAAGAATCCATATTGCGCACTACTTGATATCATTTTAATAGAGATACACAACAGTTATGTAGGGCTACAGTTAACCCTTCATATTGAGGATAAATTATTTAAAACCAAGGTAAAACACATATAAATAATTATACTTTATCATATATAAGACATTTAAGATCATATTCCTTGAATGAGTTTGAATTTTCTACTACAAGGTGGAGAAGAATGATCGATTTGGTATGGGAAACGATATAGTAATCAAACACTCTAACTCTACACTTCTCAAAATCTTACATGGAAATGTTAAATCACTCTTAATTTTCTATAGTAATTTACTTGGAAAGTCTTCTTCTTATAACTAGATTTTAGGTCTACATCATTAAAATTTCATGCCACTTCATAATATTTTTTCTTGAGGTAGCTGAAATGGTCCAAAAGTAAAGAGGGATAATTCTTTGCATACTAAGTCACATTTTATTAGCCAGTAGATGTAGCATCACATGATTTGTTTCTTTTAAGATCTAATAAATATATTTGATTTATTTATCAAACTCAAATCAAGTATTATTTATTTCTTCTTGATTTTAATGATTGTTAAAGGCGTTGGATGATATCAAAATCATTTTCATTGTACCACTGAAGTGATAGGATTTTTTGTGCTAACCTTATTTTTGGTTTTTAATATAGGTTTGTACTAAGGATTTGATTACCTCTTTTGGGATTTGATTACCTCTTTCGGTTGCATCAACCCCTACTGTGCCTTCTGTCAATTATCTTTGGGTTTTGTATATGAATTGTGTGTGTGTGTGTGTGTGTGTGTGTGTCCCCTGAAATTTGATATTTACTTTAAAATACGTCGTGGTCCTGTCTCCTCCTTTGTTTCACTCAAGATGAATTTCATGTTGTTGTTCATCTATTAGAGTTTGCAGTGATGGAAGAATCTTTAAGGCAGATTGTTGAAAGCATATATTCTACTCACTTTAATTCTCTATTTTTGTCTAATGTTGCCTCTAATTTCCTTTATAATTTCTCTTCATTTCTTGGTTGAGAAGCATGCGCAATATAAGTAACGTAGTGCCACTTTGTAATCCAAATAAATATTTAAAATTCACCAACTAATTTCACTTTTATCCATTCTTCAACCCTATGATAAATATCGCTATATATGAAATTTATATTTTGTATTCAAACATTTAGTATTTCAAATGTATATGACCTTAATTAATTATTAATTAATCTAATTCTATGTTGATTTTTTTTAGATTAAATTTAGTGAAAAGTATTATTTTCTTTTTGGAATTGTGGTTCCAATTCATCAAATTAACACTTTTAGTGTGTTCTTAAAATAATCTTTTAAATATTTGATCAAAATTAAATTTAAAAATTTATAGCAGTTGAAAATAAATAACAAAAATCTTAGTTTCCATTTTTTTAAACTTTTGTATTGTAGAAGATTTGAAGTCAGCGTCATCTAGGTGCCTACCAAGGAAAACTTTAGTGGCGAATATTCGCCATTTGGCGAATCTCTCATGTTAGGGACCCAAAATTTGGCGAATATAATGTGAATATCACATGGGCCATGTCGCCTAAACTTTATAAATTTGGGTCAAATTCCCAGGCCCATCGCCTATCGGTTTATGTATTTTCATCCTTTTTTTTCACAATATCGCCAACCAAATCTAATTTTTGGACATAGTAAATTGAAAAAAATTTCCTACAATTTCCAAAGCTTATCATAATTAACAAGCGTATTTGCCAATATGTGGTCAAAATTTAAGGTTAGGGTACGGGTTACGTATATATAATTGACATGTGTATCTATTCCGGAGACTTTCTATGCAACTTTATGTCTTTTAAAACTTTGGCCCGAAATAGATTTGACATGTGTGACAACTGACGTGTCTCTATTCTAGAGACTTTTGGTGCAATCTTTGTGTCCTTTAAGACTTTGGCCCAAAATAGAACTCACGCCATTGATTTGGGATCATCCAATGCTTATTAAAAATAGTTTTAGTTCATGTTAGACGATATAAAATAAACTGAGGGTTACTTAAAAGACTAATAAAAGCCATTTGAGCCGCTGCCCCTGGACCCTGCAAGGGGCACTGCCCCTTGACCCCGTCTTGGGGGCATTGCCCCCAAACCCTCGTTGAATAATTTGCAGGGTA
The DNA here is from genome assembly GCA_018584345.1 of Thuja plicata. Classification (NCBI taxonomy): domain Eukaryota; kingdom Viridiplantae; phylum Streptophyta; class Pinopsida; order Cupressales; family Cupressaceae; genus Thuja; species Thuja plicata. The sequence goes on from MU226078.1 coordinate 441,343, forward strand.
ATTGCACCGATAAAATGGGAAAAATTATCCTTTGAGTTTGATAAACCGATTTCTTTAATTATGAAAGATTCGCCAAAATTTTACAAAATTTTCATATGGTTGAAAAAAAATCGCTAGTATAATTAATATTTTATTCTTTCAAATTAAAAAAAATTACCAATAATATTAATTTTTTCCTCCTAAAATAGTGTAGGATTCGCCAAGATTTAACATATTTTCCTAAGGGGGGGTTTCATAAAGTTATCCCTGGTGCCTACAACATAAGTTCTACTTTGACATTACAACAAGTGTCATTTGCTAACAACAATATACTAGTAGGTTGAATATTCAAACATTTTTATATTCTGACATAACAAATTATCAATATGAAATAGTCCAATGCATGTACATTGTTATCCTAATAATTATACACATAAGAATAATTTTTATACTATCACTTTTCACTGGAGATATAAAGGACCCCAAGCTCATAGGAGTGAAAGACTCGCATGGGTTAGATAGAGAAACACTAGGTACAAAAGACTGGCGTGGGTTTGACATAGAGTTTATAAAAACTGCTTGCCAAGACATGTCTGCCAAGGAGAGTCTTGATTTGCGAGAAACAACCTATGTGGGTCTCGGGGTCTGTGAGCACTCCAGACCGCGAGAGTTTGGCTTAGTCGGCCCTTAAGCTCCTCTGCAACACCTTCCTCACACAACCACCACCTCCAAACTTCTCCTCCACAACCAGTAGCACAATCACCAATGTTAACTATGCCAATTAATCTCCTACATGTCCACCAAGGTGAGCTCAAACCAGCATTAAGACTTGTTATGAGGGAGGGGGGATTTGAACCAATTTATCACTACTTAGAAGGTGATCCCAAGATTTTTTTTTTTTATTATAACAATATAATGAATAGTTGCAATATTTTATTAAAAATATTTATTTCACTTATTAATAAATATATATTTTACAATAAATTTATATAATATTCTTAAATATTTATTTATTTAATATATCAATAATTTGTATATTTTATATTAAAGGAAGGAATAGTAATACATAGCAGAAAAGCTCAATTGTAGCCTCAGCGACATAAAAGAGGCAGTTAAAGACTAGAAGCTCAGCAGCATACTGATGTCCCTACACTTTACCCCTTTTTGAAATAGATGCTCTGCTATAAACCAGATGACAATTAAGAAAATATACTTTACTTCGACAAGGCAAAAGTAGAAAATAAAGTGTTCCAGCGCATCAAACGCACTGGAACCTACCAATATAATTATTCTGTCGACTCGGTTTCCCTTGAATATTATAATATGCGGAACACTAGAAATTATACTGGACACCTTGATTCTGCAAAGGACACTAAGCAGACATGAGTGGCCTCCATGTTTCTCTAGAAGCTTCACTTCGCTTTTCCATTGCTCATAAAACAACTCCAATCCGCTTCACCTCTGAAACCTTTAATTTTCAAAGGAGAGATCTTCAGCTGCAACAGCCTCTCCAATGGATATCAACACATGTATATTTGTAGGGCTTTTTACACAGATTATGTTTACAACATTGGAGGGAGTAAATGGCACTCATCACACAGTGAGCTGGAAATTTTGCGGTAACCAGAGCTTGTACAGAGTTTCAGGTGATGGATCAAACTTTCTTGTTGGCGACACATTGGGTATGTGGATTTGGATTTGCCCTAATCTCTGTTAAATTTATAGAATGGCTGTTAATGTTGTGATATTTAGGGCTACCACAGTCCAAAATTTAGGGAAATTTATCTTTTGTTGAAGAACCTGTATCTGGAGCCGATCTGTATTTAGCTTTGTTAACTTAGAAACCCTGGTTTTTTTTTGCAATATGGTGCAGAATTTATGATAGAGGATGAAAGAAATGATATTGCTCGAGTGATTTGGGAATGGGAGTATGAGGAGTGCAGAGCGGAGGGATCGGAGACGGTACTATACAAAGGTGGGGAGGGTATTGGATTGAATAAGACCGGTATCTGGTATTTTATATCGGCGATTTCTGATCGTTGCAAATCGGGAGAGAAAGGGGTGATAAGTGTGATGGGAGGATCTGTGGAGAAGAATCAAAGTATGAAAATAGGAAGAGGCGGAGGATCAGGCGGCGGAACAGGCGGAAGCAGTGGAGGAATGGGGAATGCAGGTGGTTTTACCACTCCAAAAGGAAACAGAGATCATCCAAGCCAGAAGAACGCTGCCGGCGGTGTGACCTTTCCGGCCTTAATCGTATTGTTTGCTGTGTATTCGACCTTCTTCAACATATTATGATTATTCATTTACCGGCTATCACAACAGCTTTGAAACGGAAAGATGCTTGAAAGCGACGAGTCACTGAATATTCTATTTTTAAATTGCATCGATTGTGCGGAGGGTGGTTACTTGTCATTTTTCACTTTATTTGCTCTTTTAAACTTTTGCTTAAGCCTTTTCCTTGGAGTTCGAGTAGTATAGCAGGTTACTTGTAGAGGATCAAATTTAAATCATATCATCTCTATCTTGAACTCGGAGTATTCAAATGTTTATAACATGAACTTTGTGGTCAAATGTATATTAATTTTATTACACGCATTTTAATATAATAATATATGGCTAATATTATTATCGTATCATTTTTTTTTTAAATTATATATTTGTTATTTATTTCTGTTCATATATTTATATTTATATTTATTTTATATATTTTTATGAGATTAATGTTTTCGTTAATAAATTTCAAATATTGTACAATTATTTTCATTAAATCTATAATATATTAAATGAAATCAGATTTCAAATATTAAAATCCAAATTTCAGCATTTTATTCATTTCGTATTGATTGCTAAAAGAATAACATGATATGTTGGTAAATATTAAATTTTGAGTATTTCTTATCATCCAAAAACATTTGACCCACTCGACTCCACTCACATTTTGAGTCTAAAAAAAGCAAACTAAACGATATTTATAAACACTACCTAAGGCAATGGAATTGATGACTAACTAACATACAAATCAATTTTCTCACTAGATAAGTGTTCAGTCAATCAAAAGGGTGGTAAGATTCAAATTAGGATTCAATTCTGGTTGTCTTTTGTCATTTTTCTCCATTCTCGACCAAACATTCTAGTATGCTCTACGTGACCATATTCCTATCTAACTTGCATGTTTACAACTTCATTTCATGTTTTTTTTAATCATTTTAATAATTTGACATATTCTTTAAATAATTTTACATTAATGATATGTCAAGAGAATATGCAAATTGTTATTTGTACTCTTCTTGGTACCCCTACAATCCATCAAATAGATTAAAAACTTAAACACTAGTTTATGTGCTAGAACTTTGTATAGTGCACTTGCAACACGCATAAGAATAAGTGTGGGGCTAGAATAGTGCAAGAGCACATCAAGTAGCGTAGGTGTTTTAAAAGTAATTTTATATGTTTAACATGTATGCATTACTATATGACATAATTGCACTTCTCTATTGTATAGGTACATTATCTTGCAGCATATGTGCACTAATTTATGGTGTAAGTGGATTCTAAGCTCTAGTAATGAATTTTTATAACAACTTTTTAAAAATGTAAATTTAGTGTAATATTTTTACATTATAATTCAATGTACCTACCCTCTCAAATATGTACATAAAGATTTTTTTATTGTTTCTATTTTATTATTTTTCCCAATAAATTGTTATGTACATCTTTACTATTTATGCAATTTATTAACCATTTATTATAAGTTCATTTATTTGAAGGTAATATATGAAACTACTAACATATCAAGATTTTAATTAGTTTCTTATGTATTAGATCAAAAGTGTACAACTTCTTTCGCATACACTTTATTTACAAAGGAGTAAATCATTCTTGTATCCTATGATTTATTTCATTTGTCCTATCTACTTTTGTGATAGGTTGTATATTCTCTCCTCTCATACCATCTCATGCTCTTGAGGATCAAATTAAATTTTCTCTTATGTATCATCAACCTAGGTGAGTGCAATGTTAACAGATCCAAAAATTGGCAATAGGAAAAAAAATACTTTGACAAACATTTTAAAATATGCGAGGACTTTTTCTTTGGGTTGGATAAAATATGAATTTGGTTTGTTAATTTATCAAACCAAAATGGATAGCCATAATGTGTTGACTTTTTTATTAGGCCCAAAAAAAATTTGAATTTAATTTTTCAATATCAAACCAAAATAGATAGCCATAATATGCTGCATTTTTCTTTCCACAAACAAATTTTGAATTTGGTTTGTTAATATAATTGAATTTGGTTTGTTTTTGATTAAATAAGCAGCAAGAGGGTGCTGGCCCGTGGTACAACAAAGCAGAGTCACAATGAACAAGTTAATAACATATTAACAGGAACAAAGGAAACTACAGCAACACTACAGCCAAAGTGCAGTTAAGGAGGAAAGTCAAGGAACCAGTAGAAAGCCATAGTCAGCACACAGTCAACCAAAAGTTGAGTAGAGACAGAGATACTCAAGGCCAAAAGTTGCCAAGTATAATACACAGTAGTACCATAAGTTCTTGACATCCCAGATGTTAAAGAAGGACCATGATAGCACAATGACAACACCTTAGTCTGCATAATGACAGCACCTTGAGCCCCACCATAGTCCTGACAGTCGAGCACCAAACAAGTGGCAGTCTCCCAATGCACCTCTAAAGCAAAGTGTTCCACCTCAATAGGAACAAAGCAAAAAGCCCAGACACTCTCCACCTCAATAGGAGAATCTGCTGCCTCCAGGATCACGAACGAACTCTCCACCTCAATAGGAAGTTGATCCACCTCCATAGGATCCGTGAAGAAGGAAGAAGACAGAGTGTACGAAGCCCTATGCTCAGAAAAAGACACAAGATGCTCAATGTCAGGGTAGAGCCCAACCTCCAAGCAAGCAGCCTGCTTCAACCAAAAACACCAAACCAGAGGGAGCCCTTGAAAACTATCAGCCGTCCCCTGGCCACCAGAAGAAAGAAAAACCCTACCACTTCCACCAAAAGGGGGAAGATCCACAACAAACTGAAAACAGAGGACTAACATCACACTCATTAAAAGCAAGGGGGTAAAGCAGGCAAACAGAAGCCTGTGCAATCAGAAATCATCTCAAACCTGCCCAGAAGAGGTCTGAGAGTAAATCCCTGGGAGGGAGAGAACGTTCGAACACAGTCAGCTCCCCCATACATGCTGTGGTTGCCAAGGAAAGCTTGGCCAGGATCATGGGCAACAATATGAACAGCAACCACAGCCATAATAAGCAGGACCAAAGCCCCTAGAAGCATCAGGCCTGGAGTCATCCACCGCAAAAGCTGAAGCCCACCCAAAACCCACACCACAACACTCAGCAGAAAAAGAACCACCACATAAAACACAAGGCCCCCAAAAGGAACCAGTAACCCAGAAGATCCACCATCCAACATGATGCAGCCCAACATCGACAAGGGGAACAATTTCACCATGCACGGCGTCTTCATCATCACCCAAAGACACACAACAGCACCACTCCAGGGCCAAGAAAAGTAGGAGGGAAGCAAGGGGAGAAGATCCCCATCATTCTTGTCAATAGCGCTCAGCACAACAAGAATCTCAAGGGATCCCGATCACTTCACCCCAGCAAACACGACCCACTTGTAAGAAAAACAAGGCAGTTTTCGATTCAGGGGAAGCCAACCCCGAAGCAGGGCATACAGACCACATTCACCGACTTTGGCTTCAGATTCCAACCCATCACCGATGCCCTCCACAAAACTGGAACAGACACAGTGGGAAGAGCCCAGCATAAATCTTTCAGCACCCATGGTGCCCACAGATTGAGCACCCTGAGTCACATCCAGTCTGGAACTAGGTTTAGCAGAGTTTTGTCTGTAACCCTTGTGGACAGAAATCTTCCTCCATCGTAAGGGAAAAGGGGCCAACACATACTCCCTTGCCAGCCTCGAAGCATCAACAACCTCTGGCACCACCAGCACATCAAGAATGAGATTGTTGCCCCCACAAGAAGCCAAAACGTAGGTGTGTAGAGAAACCAGACCATCGTTCAGAGTGATCCCCCACAACCACACCATAGCCAAGCCCAAAACATGGCAGGGGCAGAAGTCAAGGACCCAGAACAACCACAGCTCTGAAACTCAGGAAACAGCCAATGTCACCATGGATCTACAGACCGCCGGGAAGGTGGGAGGTCTGACAGATCCAGAGGACCGACCAAAAAGACCAATCCTAACAGAGAAGGGAAAAAAGACACCAGAATAGATCCAGGGGGCAACAGAGGAAGTATCAGAGCACCAAGCAAGAACTCTGACATTCCCCAGATCGTCTGGATCATCGTCCTCATCCCCATCTCCGCTCCCTGAGCCCTCAGATTTTGAAAATCCCTCTCTCCCGCTCAAACGGTACCCGCTCCCGCTCTCGCTCATCGCTCAGATAGTATAAGATAAGGCCTATTTGTTAATTGAATTTGGTTTGTTAATATCAAAGCCAAATAAATATAAATAATGGATATCCATTTTTTAAAGTCATTTTTGTGATATTATAACAGATATTATTTTTGAATGGATACGATTTTGTTTCATAAAATGGAAATTTATGGTGTTTAGCCTAAAAGAATAGTTTAGTATAAAAATAGGCACCACTTTTATGTCTCTTTGTAAAAAAAAGGTTTTTACAAGCATTGTAAAGATTATTCAAAGATCTAGAACATGAATAAGATAATTTTATTAGATTATAGACCATAAATTGATAATAAATATTTCAAATGAATACTTCATTTTAAAACTTTAAATACTCACAATTTTGGCATGTGAAGTCTTTGTTTTTTAATTTATTATTTCTCTAAAAAGAATTGAAATATTTAAAAAGTAGTAAATAATGAAACATTTAGATTTTATGTATTAATGAGACTAACATTTTTCTATAAATCATCATAGAAGTCTCTCTCTCTCTCTCTCTCTCTCTCTCTCTCTCTCTCTCTCTCTCTTCCTAATTTATTATCTTTGGAAGAAAAAAAACCCCCTTGGTGATCATTGGGGGTGGGGGGGTGACTCAATTGGCTATTTTGAAGGTTCCCCCCTTTGTTCAAAATGTTCTACAAGTAGTGATGCAACTTGATGGATTTATGTTCAATGTAAGAGAAAAAGCTATTTTTTTACTATTCCTAATACAAACTAAACTTTATCCTATTGGAGCCTAAATTGGGCCCTGACTTTAATATTCAATGATACTTTGTATTAGTGTTTTGTGTTGCTTATTTTGTCCCATTAGAGCTTTGTTGTCTTCTCATTTTTGAATTTTGTTGTTCTATCTCTAAATTTGCTGGTTATCTTTTTTGTATTCACGTTTGGTAGAGTTGATTTTTAGGTTGGTGGGGAATTATATACTATATTCATGAAGGAGAAACATAAAAAGCTTGCGAATAAAAAAAATCCTACTTGTTTTGACATTATTTGTAATGGTCATCTTTTTGTATTCCATGTCTGCTATAATAAGCTTTGCTAGATAAAATAGGTGGCTCTCAATATTGAAGTCCACTATACCTAAAGAAAAAGTTTCTCTGTTAAGGCAAGGCCCATGTAGCTACTTCATAGTTTTTTGGCCATAAAGGAAAGAGAGAAAATGTTATGTATGTGGAGCCTAATCAGACTCAGTTTCTTTCGGCATGGTTCCCCCCCAGACATATCTATTTGGGCCCCATGCTCGGGGTCAAGGGGCAAAGCCCCTTGCGGGGTCCTGGGGCAGCGCCCTAGGCGGGGTCAAGGGGCGGAGCCCCCTTATTAATATTGTAAAGGGTCGACCATTGATTTTCTATTAGTCAAAGTATTTTTTGCCCTAATTAGGTTAGGTCAAATATGCTTGTGAAAAGGGCTTAGGGTTTTTTGAGATTTCATTGTATGAGGGATTTTTGTAGCTTCCTATGACGGTATTGAGTTGCAGGTTTCAGATTGTAATCACTGGATAATAATAAATATATTGGACTCGTTGTTGGTGGGCGTAGCCTAGGGATTGAGTGGACCACGTTAAATCTCTGTGTCTTTGTGTTCTCTTCCGTGTTTATATTTGCATTTTTCTGCTTATTATTCTAACAAGAGGTATCAAAGTGAGGTTTTTTCGTTCGTTCTTTCATCTATTCTCTGAAGTAGGTCTCACAAGTTAGTGGGAGAGTCTCTCGGTTAAGTGGGAGAAATGGAAGACGAGGGTAGGCTGAAGGTTGATAAATTTAATGGGTAGAACTTCCAGTTATGGAAGATGCAAATGGAGGACTTTCTCTATCAGAAGGATCTATGGCGGCCATTAGAGGGAATAGCCAAGAAAGAAGCAGCAATGTCTAAGGAAGATTGGGATATTTTGGATAGGAAGGCACTGGGGAGTATTCATTTATGCCTGGCACAATCGGTGGCATTCAATATTACTAGAGCAACGACAGCAAAATATTTGATGGAAACCCTAGCGAAGTTGTATGAAAAGCCTTCAGCTTCAAACAAGGTATTTCTCATGAAGCGTTTATTTAACATGAAAATGGTAAAAGGTGGATCAGTCACTAATCATTTGAATGAGTTTAATACATTTACAAGTCAGTTAACTTCAGTTAAAATTACCTTTGATGAAGAGTTTAGGGCTCTCTTGATTCTATGCTCTTTGCCAGAAAGCTGGAATGGCTTGGTAATGGCTATTAGTAATTCTATTTCTAGTTCTAATACCCTAAAGTTTGATGATGTTGTTGGTGTTATATTGAGTGAGGAAATTCATAGGAAAATCTCAGGGGCATCCACATCGGGTAGTGTATTGAACGCAGAAAGCAGAGGCAGAACAAGAGACAGAGGAAACAACTCTAGAAATCATGGAAAATCACGAGGGAAGTCAAAGGGAAAGAGGTCTCAGTCAAGAGGACCTAGCGACTACTGGTACTATGGAAAACTAGGACATAAGAAGAAATATTGTTGGTCTCGGGAGAAAGATCAAGGAGACAAACATGATGGAAACAAGGAGGCAAAAGTGGTAAGTAACAAATCCAAAGAGGATGCTTCGCTCTTGTCTTTAGAAAATGTTGATGATTCATGGGTGTTAGATTCAAGGGCTTCATTTCATGCTACACCCCATAGAGGTTATTTTGTTGATTATGTCCAAGGGGATTTTGGGCTAGTTTATTTGGGA